>CM035422.1:131716566-131719066 GCA_020310875.1 Ceratopteris richardii | reverse complement strand
ACTCTATGCTGCTAAGATTATCACAATAGATAGTGATAGGCTTTTGCACTTTCACACCTAAATTTGCAAGTAACATCTCCAGCCATGATGTCTCACATGCTGCCATTGCAGCACCTTTATACTCAGCCTCTGTACTCGACAAAGCAATAGTGGGTTGCTTCTTACTGCTCCATGTAATAGCTGCACCTCCAAGTGAGAAAAGAAAGCCACTAGTAGATCTTCTATCTGGTGTACTACTAGCCCAATTTGCATCGGTGTATCCATGAACCTGCAAATCTACACCAGCTTCATAAAACAATGCATAATCCAAAGTAGCACTCACATAACGTAGAGCGCGCCTCAGAGCATCCAAATGTGGCTTCCTGGGAACCTACATAAACTGACTTTCAAGTCCAAAAGTGTAGCTTAAATCAGGCCTTGTAATTGTAAGATATATAAGACTTCCCACAATTTTCTTGTACATAGTAGCATTTTCCAATGCTTTACCTGATGTAGTATCCAATTTCAAATTCTTATCTAATGGCATAGAAATTGTCTTACAATCAGCCATACCATACTTTTGCAGCATATTCCAGGCATATTGCCTTTGCGACATCCATATACCTATTTTTGTATGTATAAACTCAATGCCCAAGAAATAGCGCAGCACACCAAGATCTTTCATGTTGAATTCCTGCATAAGAAGTTTCTTTACCTCTTTGATGCTTTCTTCATTATCACCACCTACAATCAGGTCATCAACATAAATAGCCACAATAGTGATTCCATCATCATCCTTCCTTGCATATAGTGAGTGATCTGCATCACACATAGAAAACCCAATGCTGGTTAAGTAATCAGCAATCCTTGCATGCCATGCACGCGGAGCCTGCTTCAGCCCATACAAAGCCTTTTGCAACCTACAAACATATTCTAGATGCTTTGAATCTTCATATCCTTGTGGCTGGTCCATATATACTTCTTCCTGTAACTCACCATGTAGGAAAGCATTCTTCACATCCATCTGATGCAAAGTCCATCCTTTTGTTGTAGCTAATGCAACAAGTGTCCTAACAGTAGACATTTTAGCTACAGGGCTGAATGTTTCCTCATAATCAATGCCATATGTCTATGCATATCCTTTAGCTACCAATCGTGCTTTATACCTACTTATGCTACCATCAGCATTATGCTTTACCTTGTAAACCCATTTACAGCCTATGGGTTTCTTTCCTTGTGGCAATGGAACCAGCTTCCATGTATCATTTCGATAAAGTGCAGCCATCTCCACATCCATAGCTTTTTTCCAATCTGCATTACCAATTGCATCTTCAAAACAAGAAGGTTCAACATCTTGTATTACCTTTGTCATGTAGGCACAATGGCGAGCCATGTAACTATCATATGTCAATCGTTGCACTGAATTACGCATCGTCCCAGATCTTCTTGGTCCTGGGTCACTTCTTCTTGTATCATCTGCATGTGCCCTTCTTACTCCTGGAGTCTTCATAGAGGGCAATCCAAGTTCCTCATCAATACTCTTTTCTGAACCACTTGAATCTCCATCAACTTCAAAACTTGCACTTGTTTTACTACCAGCAGAAAGCTTTTCTTTACCTTTCTTGGATGTATTTGATGAATTTGCTGGACTAAAATTTCCACGCAATCTTCCACTCCATGGATTTGAGTTGGAACTATTTCTTGGTGATGCATCCGGTCCACTCAAAACTTGAGATTCTGCACTAGATTTTTCAGCATTTTCTTTGTCATTTGGTTCAAGATTCAGTCCTTCTTTGGTATCTGCATAGAAGCTTGACATTTCATCAAATACCACATCGCTGCTCACCTTCACCTGTCGTGTGAGTGGGTTATAACATTTGTACCCCTTTTGCTCAAGGGAATATCCAATGAAGACACATTTTTCTGCTTTCGGATCAAGCTTCGTCCTCAACTCATCTGGAACATGTACATATGCAATACAGCCAAAAACTTTAAGATGTGATAAGTTTGGCTTTTTACCTGTAAACTTCTCTTCAGGTGTAACTTGATGTACAACAGTAGTTGGAGTTCTGTTCATGATGTATACAACAGTATGCATAGCTTCTGCCCAATAACAATGAGGCATATTCTTCTCAGCCATCAAGGCTCTTGCTATTTCTGCAATATGTCTATTTTTGCGTTCAGCAACACCATTCTGTTGTGGTGTGTACCTGCATGAAAACTGACGCCGAATTCCATGATTTTTTAGAAAACTGCTAAACTCATTTGACATGTATTCACCTCCTCCATCAGATCTTAATGTTTGAATGTACTTGCCTGTCTGCTTTTCCACCATAGCTTTAAAATTCTGGAAGTGAGTGAACACCTCGCTCTTCTCTTTCATGAAATATACCCATACTTTGCGTGTATGATCATGAATGAAGGTAACATAAAACCTGCAACGGCCCATAGATGTGGTCTTTGCTGGCCCCCAAACATCTGTATGTACTACTTCTAGTACATTCTCACTAACATGCTTGTC
>CM035422.1:131679066-131696566 GCA_020310875.1 Ceratopteris richardii | reverse complement strand
CTGAATGCACTTCTTCATTATCTTCATTTCTCATACCTGATCCGTTCCTGGACGTACTTGCCTGCATATGATTTTCATCTCTGTTTACCTGAACAATTGATTTCCCTTTCTCTCTTCTTTTTATTTCTTCTCTGAATTCTTCAGTCGTATGACTTTGATCTGCATACCAACTTTTCTGTTCATCAAATGTAACATCTTTGGACATAGTAAATTGTTTGGTTAGAGGATTCCATAACCTGTAACCCATCTGCTTTTCATCATATCCAACGAACACATATTTCTCTACTTTCGGTTCAAGCTTATGTCTGAGTTGAGACGGTACATAAGCATACGCTACTGATCCAAACACTTTACAGTGATCAAGTGTTGGCTTCTTTCCCCACCAAGCTTCATAAGGGGTCATTCCTTCCAATGCTGTACATGATAATCTGTTTACCAAGTATGTAGCTGTGTTTACAGCTTCAGCCCAAAGATAATTTGGACAATCTTTTTCGTTTAGCATAGCTCGTGTGAACTCGACTAGAACTCGGTTCCTTCTTTCTACTACTCCATTTTGTTGTGGTGTATATCTGCAGGTTATTTCTCTTTTAATACCTGCATTCCAAATATAGTCATTGAATTCTCGGGAGAAGTATTCTCCCCCTCCATCAGACCTCAGTCTTTTAAGTTTTCGTCCGGTAAGTCTTTCAGCATATGCATGAAAATGCCTGAAAGCTCCAAATACTTCTGATTTTTCTTTCAAAACATAAAGAGTTATCCACCTTGTTGCATCATCAATGAATAGAACATAGTACCTCGATCCGCTGATTGATCCTTCTTTCGTTGGCCCCCATACATCTGTATGAATAAGCTCGAGTACTTCATCATGTTTGAATCCTTTCTTCTGGAAAGGTAACCTGTGGGCTTTTCCCAACTGACATGCTTCACACTTGTGAATCATATGTTGATTCTGTATATTTGGTAATCCCAATACTGACTGATTCGTTATCATAGCTTTAATTCCTTTTTCATTGAAATGACCCAATCTCTTATGCCATAAATCAAGTTCTGTAATTACCTTTTCTCCATGTGTGAGCAATGCTTGGCCAATGTTCCCTTGTACTCTTAAAGTAAAGAGTCTTCCTTCTTTCTTTCCAGAAACGATCTGGTTATATCCATTCTCGGGATCTTCTACAAATACACCTTTATTTGTAAATCTGACCTGAAAACCTTTCTCAACTATCTGTCCCACGCTAATCAAATTTTTCGGTATTGTTGGAACATACAAAACATTGGTTAGCAAATCTGCTCCACTCTTGCATTTCACTTTTCCAATTGAGTGTACGCTATGTCTCGTATTGTCACCTGTTTGAACAGTGTGACTAGAACTACCTTTTTCTAGTTCTGACATCAGTTCTATATTTCCTGACAAATGATTAGAGCATCCAGAATCAATGTAAAATACCTTTAGGTCTTGTCGTTTGCATAGTTGTTGTAGGTGGTGTTGTAGGATTGATTCTATCCCCAACTTCTCGCTCGACCTCTACAATAGCCTCCTCTTTGATTTTGTCTTCCTCTTTGATATCTTCCGCTTCTGCCTCTGCTATTACTGTTTTGATTTTGATTTGATCCTTGTTGATTGTGTCAACAGTCATGAGCCAGATGATTACTTAATCCACAAATCCACCAAGCTTTCTTGTTGGTATTCTGGCTACTTCTTCCTCTTCCAAAACCTCTTACTCTTCCTCTGCCAGTGCCTTTACCTCTTGCGTAATAGGCCTGAGAACTCGACTCTTCTTCGTCTTTTGACTTACCTTTTTCTTTCTTTTTGTTCTTCATGTACATTGCAGAGCTTTGTCCTTTATCTGCATCTCCTTTTAGGTCTTGCTCATATGTGAGCATCAAACCAAGCAACTGATTTAAATCTGGCACAAAATGATTTAAAGAAAGTTCAGTTGATAGTACAAAAGGTTTCCACCTTTCATCTCCTCTCAAACCTGTGAGCACTTGCGCTATCAATCTATGATCTTCGACTTCTTCATTTATGGATCCAAGACTATCTGCTAGATCCTTCATTTTAGTGACATAGTCACTTATGCTTTGACTCGACTTCTTTCTGAATGTCGTAAACTCGGACCATAAACTAGCCTTCTGGCTTTCGTAGTATTTTGGAAATGATCTTCCAATGCACTCCATATGTCCTCTGCCTTCTCTAGACCTCTAATATGCGGTAGTAGATGATCTGTTACGGTATTATAGATGTAGGCTCTTGCCGTTGCATCTTTCTTCTGCCACAGCTTCAAGGCTTCTAATTCTTCTTTTTCCGGTTGACTATCATCTTCAAAGGTCGGCTTCTTTTCTTCTCCGGTCACGTACATCATTAAGTCCTTACTCATAAGTAAGGCTTCCATGCGCATTACCCATGCGGGATAATTAGCTCTGTCCAACTTATCAATAGTAACGTGGTCTGCCATGATCTTCTTGTTTCTGTTACTTTCGGTGAGCTTTTGAGAATCTTTCTGCTCTTTAGAATCTTTCTCGTTCTGGTTCCACTCGTTGTGGTTAACCGGCTCTTGTCTCCAATAATGGTGAATACTCTGGGCTCTGATACCACTGTTGCGGAAATGTGTGGTATTCTTCTTTACTCTGATACCACTCCTTGTTGACGCGATGAAGGCTGAACCTTATCAAGCCTGCGGAAATCGCCACGCCCAAGAAGAACTAAGCTAAAGTGATTCAGAACACTTCTGTAATCAACCAATAGCTTAGCAAAGTCTAGCGCTCAACATATAAGACTGCGCTCTAAATTCACTGGAAAAATTTCACCGAAACTTCACCGGACTGTTACTGGACTGACACCGTAATCGTACCGGAATGAACTTCAAATCTATTTATAATTAATTCAAGTAAACATACATGAAGTGAGGAAGTGTCGCAAAAGCTTCCTTAACTTACTGAACACTTTCTGAAGTTTAAGGAAAAAAAAAAATTCCACTAGTTCAGACAGCCTCTTTCCGGTCACACTTTGTACTGTGTATAGATATCTTTTTCATCGGAAACCTTAATCAACTAAAAGTAGAGATGTCTAGCTACAGAATGAGCTATCTCTCACACAAAACTTTGCATTACTCTGCGAGATCTACTTCGTTCTTCTACCGAAAAATACTTTTACAGTAAGAACTACAACTGACCGAAAATGCGGTTACTGAGAAAGGTTAACTGTTAACTAGCTTTAAAACATACTCTGTTTCTTTCCCATACAAACAGTACACACAAACATCCACATGAACATGTGTTTTCTATTAGAGAAGATGTGTACAAGTGAGCTTGGCCTCTTCTTGCTCAAGCTACAGAAACTCTCCTATACTGAGTAGTTTCTTATTACCATCTTTCTCTCAGATGAATACCCGATATCTCAGGCTTTCTGTTATTCATCTATACATACGCGATCTTTGGCGTCTTCTTCTACATACGCGATCTATGGCGTCTTCTGTCTATAATTTTGTGTCTCTGCGCATCTGCTATATCTCTCTATTCTTCTCGCACTCTCTCTCTCTTCTATATGTGCTCTTATTTATACTGCACGCTCTTTTTAAGCACGTTCTTGTTCGCACTTCCCTTCTATTTTTCCTTTGCACGTTCTCTCTTTGTACAATTTGATTCTGCGTAAGGTACTCTAATCGTGGGAGATTCTGTACTGTACATAACGGTTGTGGATTTGTCCTTCCACTAAGGCTTTTGATTTTTTTTCTGATTCTGCTTCCTTCCCTTTTTTTTTTATGTCTGTTTGTCAAATTCGTGAGTGTTTCTTCAACATCTATCTATCTATCTATCTATCTATCTATCTATCTATCTATCTATCTATCTATCTATCTATCTATCTATCTATCTATCTAGTTATCTATCTATCTATCTATCCATCTATCTATCTATCTATCTATCTATCTATCTATCTATCTATCTATCTATCTATCTATCTATCTATCTATCTATCTATCTATCTATCTATCTATCTTTCTACCTACCTATCTATGTATGTATGTATGTATGTATGTATCTATCTATCTATCTATCTATCTATCTATCTATCTATCTATCTATCTATCTATCTATCTATCCATCTATCTATCTATCTATCTATCTATCTATTATCTATCTATCTATCTGTCTATCTATCTATCTATCTATCTATCTATGTATCTATCTATCTATCTATCTATCTATCTGTCTACTTATAGCACCAGATGCTAAATATGGTAAGAAAAGACATTATACATACAATGATAATACTCTGCCCAGATTAAGGAGGAAATAGATAAATTATTGGTTTCTAATTTCATTAATGTTATTTAGTATACTGAATGGATATCACCAAAATTTGTAATCCAAAAGAAGAATGTCAAACTTAGGGTTTGCATCAATTTTAAGAAAGTCAATGTTGCAATCATTAGATATAGCTATCCATCATCAATATCAGATCATCTGTTGCAAAGATTTATTGGAAAAGAAGTCTATAGTTTTTTGGACAGTTTCTCAAGATAGAACCAAGTGCCAATTCCATTAGAAGATCAACATAAGATGAACTTTGCAGTAGAATGAGGTGTATATGCATTTAGTGTTATGCCTTTTTATCTAATCAATGCACTAGCCACATTCGAAAGGTTAATGTTTCATGTGTTGAAATATTTTGTATGAAATATAATGGAAATTTATGTGGATGACTTATGTACCTTTTTAGATCAATTACAAGATCTAAGAAATATATTCAAGAAATGTTGAATTTAAAGAGTTTGTTTAAACCTTGATAAGTGTGTCTTTTTTATCAATTAAGGAAGAATGTTGGGACATATTGTATTCAAAACTAGCATCTATACTGATAAAGAGAAAATCAACGCCATAGTAAAATTTCCCAAGCCAAAAAATGTGAAAGAATTACAAAAATTTATGGGACACTATGGATATGATATAAAATTTGTGTACAAGTTTGGAGACATTGCAAAACCTTTGTATACTTTGATAAGAAAATTTGAATCGACTGATGAATGTGATAAATCTTTTGAAACCCTAAAAACTTGTTTAGTCACCACACCAATGTTGAAAACACCTCAATGGGATATGATATTCCATGTACATGTGGATGCTTCAAAGTTTATGTTAGGATGTGTTTTGGCACAACCTATGTAAGTAGGCAACTCATTCAAGCTTAAAAAAATACACCTCATTTGAAAGAGAAGGGTGGAGTATGGTGTATGCAATGAAGAAATTCATGTGCTATCTGTTGGCTAATAAGTTTAAATTCTTTGTGGATTCATGAAGCTTTATTAAATATAGTAAATAAACCTTGTAAAACTAGAAGGATAATAAGATGGTTCCTACTATTGATGGAGTTTGACTTTGAAGTTATTAAAACAAGGAAAAACACATTTGAGAGCTTATCATTTATCCACAATCTTAACAAGTTATGGTGTATGCAACCTATGCAAGTAGACAACTCATTGAAGCTAAAAACAAATACACCTCATTTGAAAGAGAAGGGTGGAGTATGGTGTATGCAATGAAGAAATTCATTTGCTATCTGCTGGCTAATAAGCTTAAATTATTTGTACATCATGAAGTGTTATTAAATCTAGTAAATAAACCTTGTAAAACTAGAAGGATATTAAGATGGTTCCTACTATTGATGGAATTTGACTTTGAAGTTATATTAAGACAAGGAAAAACAAATTTGAGAGCTTATCATTTATCCACAATCTTAGCAAGAGAAAAATCACAAAATATAGATAATGATCTGCATGATACTTCTTTGGACTCCAACTTATTTGATTTTGCAAAGAAAAGATTTCATTCTACAATTAGAACACTTGTACCATTTGAACAATAGAGCAGTGTTGGAATAATGTGTACTTTAACAAGAACAACATAATTATCTAGAAAAGGCTTTCAATTGGAATCCATGTTTTCATGCTTCAATGACTATTACTCTAAATACTTTGATAAGAATAGGAGCACATTGGACAAAAAAGGAGAGAGATGTGGAGAGATATGTATCCCAATGTGAGACTTGTGAAAATAAACAAAGAGATGAACCAATAAACTTGTTTTTTCTTCAAGAAAATAAAAAATGGAGTAACCATATAGTCGAATATCTAAAAGAAGAACCTCATAAAGAAATAATGAAGATGGATTCCAATACAAGAAATGTACAAGAGATGAGTAAGGAATTTGTACTCATAAATGATCAATTGTAAGAAAGAGGAACGGATGATATTCGAGGATCTATGTCCTTGAAGAAAAGATATTTGGAGATAATGGAACTACCTCACTTAGGTGTAGTAAGAGGTCACTTTCTAAGTGAGAGAACTACTAAATTAATCCTCTATTCATGATTCTAGCGGCCACCTTATTTCAGGATGTTAATGAGTATGCATAAAGATGTGATATTTTCCAAAGAACTAAACCACCAATTTGGAAAGATGATATTCCTCTTTTACCCTTGATATTTGGTAGAGTTTTTAGCAAATGAGGATTGGACTTCATAGGAACTATACATCCTCCAACTCCAAGTTCTCATGTGGAATACACTATAGTGGCAACTCACTATCTAACAAATGGGTTGAAGCTAAAGCTCTTGTGAAAAATGATGCTAAAAGAACATCCAACTTCTTGTCTGGACATCTACTAAATATATTTAGACTACCAATAGAAATGGTAAGTGATAGAGGGACTCACTTCCTAAATCAAGTAATTGAATCTTTGATAGAACAATACATGATAATTCAAAAGAAATCTACACCCTATCATCTCCAAGCTAATGGTTAGCCGAGAGTACAAATAAAGTGTTGTTGCATTGTATTTTCCAAATTAGTGAATACTAAAAGAACAAATTGGGATATGCAATTGTATCATGTCCTTTGGGCATATAGAGTGGAAAAAAAAAGTTTAAATTGGAACTAATCCATTGAACAAGTATACGGACTAAATGTAGTTCTACCAATTGAAGGGATTTGGTGTTCTGAGCAAGAGGAGCAAGGAGGAGATGGAGGAAGAGAGAGGAGAGGAGAGATGCACACACATGCACGGGAGCCTCGAAACCTACATAATGATCTCTATGAGGCAATGTTATATATATATATATATATATATATATGTTATATATATATATATATATATATATATATATATATATATATATATATATATATATATATATATATATATATATATATATATATATATATATATATATATATATATATATATGTGTGTGTGTGTGTGTGTGTGTATGAATATAGGGGTAAGGTCACATTACCCTTACATCCCCAATAATCTCCCACTTAAGGGTGAATGTGACAATAAGTGGAGACACATACAAATAATGATGTAGGACTATACAATAATATACAACAAGAGTCGGGATCTCAACCCATACAGATCAACCTCGGATTAACCTACACCAACTCCCTCAAACAAGGTGTATGCATGCACCTCAAACTGCTCTAAACTCATATTGATAAGAGTTGAGCTGAAATATCAATCATACAAGAACTAACGAAGTTCTTGCAAAGCTCCAATCACTCTATGCCTATGTCAATCATAGAGAAATCGACAACTCCAAGTGCAAATGCTCCAATCGCAGCTGCAGTGCATGGTCTCAAGCATAATAACTTGTACATCAAACTCTCAACTCCTAATGAAACATGCTATCTTGGCTAACTTTACCATGTGAACCATGCCTGCATCCAATGCATCCAAAGCACCATCATCAAGACTAGTGTGTCTTGCGATATCCATATGAACATCTAGCGTGAGCGAATCCAAGAATCACTACATGATCATTTACTCATCAACATCTAAATAAGTCATCCTCTCAATGAAGGATGTTTCTAGTTGTGCATCCTCAAATCTAAATTACTCTACCACACACTCTGTATCATAAGAGTTATCCTGCTTTACCACACCAAGTGTATCATTATGCTCCACATGAGCTAACTGCACAACATCAATACCAAGATCCATGTGATGATCTAACTCTAATTGAGTATCATTATAATGATCTACATGAACATCCATAAAGCATCTAAGTGATCATCCAAAGTGTGGTCCATATGAGCATCTACATGATCAACCAAACCATGCTCGGCAAAAGCATCATAAGCATCCAAAACATGCTCTACATGTTAGTCCATTCGAGCATCTGAATCTTGCCATACATGTGCATCATAAATGTTAATAGATCTATCTATAGGTAGAGAAAATGAGACATGAAGATTCTCACCCTTCACATAAGGGTAAACTCACACTGAAAGAGATTCTCTCTCAGATGGAGTACTGGTGGTGGATACATGTGCCCGATCCTTGCACCTTTGAAAAGCATAAAATGTCACAACTGCAACTTAAAATGATGCTCACCAAGGAGTGCATAACATCTAATCTCCTATAATTGGCTAACTGAAATCAAGCTCATAGAGAATGAAGGCATACAGAATACATGTCTGAGTATAAGTGATGCTCCACTAGGTAGCATAAGATGTACATCTCTTGCATCCTCAATATCATATGTCGTACCATCAGGCACGTGCACACATCCATGAATCTCATCTAAGAACTGAAAAAACCACTCATGATGTGGAGTAACATGGAAACAAGCTAATGCATCAAGCAATCGAGCCATATGTGTGCTACCCAATTAATAAGGGGAATCTTGAGATGAACCATAGGAGAAATGATATCACCATCACTAGCATAATCAACTACCAAAGGCTCTCTTGAAACCACTACGTGATCTGTATCATGTGCATATGTCTAATGTCATCCTCCCATGGGCTTGAAGCAACATCGTCAAGCATGGTCCTCGTAGCCATAGTGTCAACATTGAAGTCGTCAATGTGATCATGTCTCACATGAGTTAATGGACTTGCATACACATCATGTATTCTCTCCCATAATGCACTACTCATCTCCTCATACATCACATATTCATATATAGAATCAACAAAGTGTAATCTGATAGTGAAGCAAGGAAATGCATCCATATCCATCCATACATGGTCTGACATGTTGTGCATCTCTATGCACATACATGTGTAACCCTGCAAGAACCAATGTATGCCACATCTATGCTTTCCATCTCTCAAAGTTAGGCCCATCAAACCAAGAAGACACCATGCTAGCAATCCAAGAGACTAGCAATGTAATAAGAGGCTAGAAATAATGCTCTATCACCAATAGGATCACAATTGCTTATCCATATGCATAACACAAATCACAAATGTCTTGTTGGAGAAGAAGACATATGAACCACCTGCCGTTGTTGGAGTTTGAGGTCTTTGGAAGCACGCGAACAGTACAAGGAGGAACAAGAAGCTTGGAGCACAACACACAATATTGAATGTAGTACCCAAAGAATGTAGAAAGTTAAGTGACCCGTTAGGGTTATAGGTGTATATACAAGCTAGGGGAAAAACCTCCAAAAGAGGGAAAAAAGTGCCCCAATAGTCCTAGTATGTTCACACACATCGCTACCGAAATCTATCAAAAAATCCCCCCTAGGAGTGATGCAGTGAATGAGGAGCTAGCACTCATGTATAAGGAAGTGCCAAGCTATGTGGATTCAGTCCACAAAAGGAAGTAAGCCCAAAACTTTGCAAAAAGCTTCAAACTTCTCCCCAGGCTCAGAGAACCTCTCCCCAACATAATGATAGTGCACCTCAATGTGCTTAGTGCGAGCATGGAACACATGGTTCCTCACAACTGCCAATGCACTCTGACTATCAATGAAGAAGGTGGTGGCAAAAGACTAACCAACACCCAATCATCCATAAGGCATCTCAGCCACACACACTCAACAACTGCTTTGGAAGCTACCCTATACTCAGCCTCACAACTAGAAGTGACCACAGTAGGTGGCTTCTTGCTCAACCAAGATATGCATGAGCTACCAAGCATGAAGCAAAAACCACTGGTTGACACATGAGTGTCATAGCAACCAATCCAATCAGAGTTAGGATCAGCATGTAAATTTGGCAATAGTGATCCCCCTTTGGGATAAAACAATCCAAGTGGCCGGTTACCACTTAAGTAGTGAAAGATGCACTCAACTACTTGCCAATGCTTGACACCTGGTCAATGCATAAACCTGCTCATTTGTGAGACATGAAACTTAATATTTGGCTGAGTAATGCATAAATAAATCAAGCATCCAATAGCCTGGTGATAGAGAACAACATCAAATGAATCTATAGCATCATGAAGACTCAATCATAAAAATGTTTCCATAGGAGTGGCAATAGGTTTGCAGTCTTCAAGGCCAAAACCCTACAATAATGTGTCAATATATTTTGTTTGGTACAAAGCTATTCTACCATCAACTTGCATAAGCTAAATGCCTAAATAATGATGCAAAAGCCCCAAATCTAAAATCTCATATGAGGCAAGCAAATCAACCTTAAAATTAGAAATATGCTTCTCATGAGGACCAATGAGTAGCATGTCATCAACATAGATAACAATGATCAGAAGCACATCATTTGCATGCTCAACATATAAGGTGCTCTCAGTTGGATTGTTCTTAAAACCATGTGCAATTAGATAGGCATGTATCTTTTCATACCAAGCACGTGGTGCTTGCTTCAAACCATATAATGGCTTTTTCAACATGCACACTTTGTTTTCATGCCCTTTTTTCACAAAACCATGGGGCTGAAAAACATACATTTTTTCATGCAATTCACCATTTAGAAATGTAGTTTTAATGCCCAACTCATGTACCTTCCAACCATGATGAGCTGCAAGTGCACAGATGCTATGAAGAGTAGTCATTTGACATGTAGGAGCAAAAGTCTCATCAAAATCAATGCCTCTTTCTTGAGCATAACCCTTTGCAACAAGCCTATACATATCAAGTATTCCATCAGGCTTATGCTTCAACTTGTATATCCACTTAGTGCCAATGGCCTTCTTTCTAGGAGGCAAGTCACATAAAGACCAGGTACCATTTTCATGATAGCCTCATAATCAGATTGCATAGTAGACATCCGATTTTCAAAATTTTGTGCTTCTTCAAATGAAAGAGCCCCATTCTCATCACAAAAACTACAGGCAACCATGGCATAGCAATCTAATGCAAAAGAAGAACTATGAGAGCCTGACCGAGTATGATATGATAGAGGTGCATCTAATTTGATATCTCACAAAGTGTGCACTAGCCATTTTGGCATAGTTTTTCCCTCCCCAATATTAGCTCTCTCATCAATAAATGCATCATATAAATTTGCATAAAAAATGGAATGATCTACATCATCACATGAAATGTGTAAAGGCTGAGAAATTGCCTCATTTGGACTAGCACTAGATTGTCCATGTATAAAAAAGAGGTAGCAAAGTATCATACATGTCTTTGGAGCTAACTGATATCTCCTTAGTACACCAAAGTAATGGCTGTATATCATCTTCCACAAAAACAACATCACAGATAACCAAAATTTGTTTATTCTATGGAAGATATAGACAATAGCCTTTTCTTTCACAATTGTACCCAAGAAAAATACATTTAATTGCTTTATCGTCCAATTTTGTGCATTGTTGTTCAAGAACTAATGCATATTTTAGACAACCAAAGACACATAGGTGAGCAACAGATGGCTTGTGACCATGCCAAGCTATGGATTGATAGACTACAATGCTTTAGCGGGGCACCTATTAAGTACATATGCTACACGCATAACAACCTCAAGCCAAAAACTATGTGGTAAAGCCTCACTCTTGATCATACACCTCACCATCTCCATGAGGGATGTGTTCTTCCTTTTAGCAGCTCCATTATGTTGAGGTGTATATGACATTGTACACTCATGTTTTATCCCACATTCAACCAAAAATGCATTAAAGTTAGAAGACATATACCCCCCCGACCAAAATGGAGGGTGCCCATATTACATGCTAAAAGATTTTCAGCAAAAACCAAAAACTCTTTGAAGCACATAAACACTTCTGACTTTGCTTTCAATGGATACACCCATGCATGGGTGGCGATTAAATCCTCAATGAAAGTCACGAAGTAAAGGTAGTTGCCAAAAGAGAGTGTCTATGTAGGACCATAGACATCATCATGAACAAGCTACAAATTTCAAGTAGCTCGAATTGAACCATCTTTTGGGAAGGAGGAAAAGATGGAAGGAGGAATGTTGCATTTTTCCCAAAATGTAGCCTTCACAAACGTATTTGCTAGGTGCCTCGTGTTTGGGTAGAGGGAGCATCATTTCAGATTTCTCAAGGTGTAACAAACTAGAAAAATTCAAATGACTAAAGCATGCATGTCAAAGCTTTGCATCTAACATAACCTGAGAATCTTGAACTACGCATGCTGAATCATTCACAAATTTTGCATGATCTATGAGCTATACAACCCACGACATAAAATGCCAGAACAAATAATGACGTTGCCATTTGACAAACCATGTACATCTGTCATCAACAAATTTCACAACCAAGCCGATCTTGGCCAATGCTAAAATTGGTAACATATTTTTCTTGATCCCTAGCATAAATAAAGCATATGAGAATGTAAAAGAACTACCATCAATAACAGTCAAATAATCTTACAAACTCCCAAAACAAGATAAGAGGATTCGTTGGCACATGTGAAAGTACTCCTTGTAGGGGTAGGCCCAAGTGAAGTGAACAAATTGTGCTACGACGTAATATGTTTGGTTGCCCCAAAGTACCAAACATCTAAGTCTATTATAGACATACAATGTTCATGAGAAGATAGGTCATTACAACAAACAATGGTAAATGCCCATTCTTCATTCTGCACAAGATTAGCAAACTTTTTTTTGGGTGAAGAGGCCTCTGCAACAACCATTCGAGCTTCTTTATTCTTTACCTCTTTTGCAAGCCAGTTTTGGACAACTCTTTATGACATGATCATTTCCTTTGCAGTATTTGCAAAACAATTTTTGCTTTTTTGTTTTCTTCTTGTATTTGTCATCTTTTTTTGAGTGTGCGGAATTAGCACATTTGTGCTTACTAGTAGATTATCCCCATTTACCTTTGCCCTTCTCACTAGCTAGGAAAGCTTGATTTGCAACACGCATAATGGACCTCTTTTACTTGGATTGGTCTTCCTAATATAGAACAGAGACTAACTCCTGAAATTTTAAGGCATTTGGATTGGCTTTCATCATCAATTCAAGAGTCAAAGCAAAACTCTAATATGAATCTAGAAGACCATTTAGAACACTCTACACAAGTGAACTGTCAGGCAAGACTTCATCATCAGAAATCAACTGCTCTTTCAAATCTTTTATCTTTGTCAAAAAATTATCCATGGAATCTCCTTCATTCATGTGCTCACTCTCCAATCTTTTTTGGAGGTAAGCAACACAAGCCTCATTCCTTGTTTGGTATAAGTGGTAAGTGTATCCCAAGCATCCTTTGCTATTTTACAAGGGTAAATGTGAGGAATAATGGCACGTTTGATAGACAAGCCTATCAATGCATGTGCCTAAGCATCTCTCCCATACAAACAAAGTTGATCTATAGTAGGTGCAACAGGAACCACAACATGAACAAGAACTTGAAGAATATCACTATCTTCAACACCATTTGCATCACCTTCAATAACTCTATTTACAGGTGTAATAGGAAGTTTTTCAACACCCTCCACAATATTCCACAGTCCTTTTGCAACCAATACATGATACATCATATATGCCAAAATGGATAATTGGAACCATCCAACTTATCTTCAACAACCAACATATGGAATACATCATTGCTTTTAGCCATGGCCATTGACTAAAATACCCTGATGCAGAAAAATGACTATATCTCAAAAAGTTGAATAGAAGTACCCTATCAAGTTCTACTAAACTTGTAGTAGACTTTGAGGTTCTGATTCTAGCGAACCAAAAGTTGTATATAACTTTTTCACAAAAAGAAGAAATTTCTTGCACATGCACTATGATAGTGCGTTCTGAGACCAAAACGATCTCAAATCGTGATTTCCACACCACATAGCAAAGTCGTTTTGAACTCCTAATTGCCTTTAGCATGCTCCCTAATTTTCACGCAATTCTAAGAGTATGACCAGAGGGGTGTCCATGATGCCCTAGATGAAGTAATAATGTGATCTGATATGAATTATCAAAGTTTTGGGTCTACGGAAGCACGTGAGCAACACAACAAGGAAGAAGAAGCATTTGAGCATAATACACAATACTAAATGTATTATCCAGAGATTGTACAAAGATAAATGACCCATTAGGGTTATAGGAATATATACAAGCTAGGGGAAACAACCTCCTAGAGAAGGAAAAAAGTGTCCTGATGGTCCTAGTGTGTTCACACACCATTATCAAAATATATCATTAATCACATAACTATGCATCTAGCATGCACATAAAACCATGACCATAAGCCTGCTCACCAAGTGTCCAAACCGACCAAGTAGATGTGAAAGAATCATGGAAAAGTTTTGACCAAGTATCCCTTGTAAACTACACAATCAAATCAAGATCACTAGTAGAAAAATATAAAAGAATAACCTATCACCACCTATCAATGATTCAATCAAGATAATGGAAAATACACATGCCAAAAAACTAATGGCAATACATATGAATAAAATCGAGATACACATCCCGCTCTAGAATGAATCATGCAAGATGATCCAACCTATCACAAATATTCTATGACCAAGTCCAAGTGAATGGCGATAAGCAATGAAACAAAGCTACACATAAGCATAAGGGATCTACTAGAGTACTCATCTGGCAAAAAAGTTCATGAAATTTTGACAAAATCTCTCTATAAAATGGGCTATAAAACAAAACAAGCATGTGGAAATTGATGGAGAGTGTTAATTTCCAAAAACAGACACCTCTAACTTCTAACACTTGGTTCTTGCAATCTAGAATCCGTTTATACAAATGCTTTTAGCCACAAGTAGATTACCTTCCAACTTAAAGATTGAGTTCTTTCTTGCTCAAAACTTTACATTGTGGAAGGAGAACTAACCAAAATATTAACATCAAATTTTGCACCTATTTCAGGAACCACTGAACACTTCTTCACATATGAATGTTCTTACTCATAATTCTCACATCTAAGAAGAAGATAACCAAAGTTTGGTAATAATTTCATCTTTAGACCAAAAACAGGCTAAAGGTGGTATACCCTTTGCAATTAGGCTCTCAAACTTTAACCATAGACTCATTAACTATGGACTTAGACATCTACAAAAGGATTCTTGAAATAATCAAGCACAGAAGGAAAATGCACAGAAACATCCGGTGCAATTTTCTTTCACTCCTGAAGGAATTTACAATTGAGTGATGAGAGAGATTTCTACTCACTTCTAAGATATCTAATGACTCATACAACTACTGATTTCTGTATTCGCATGCTCTCTCATATTTGCCCCAAATTTTTTCCTTATATATATAGGCAAATATTTGCAATATCATGACTATACAAAAGTATAAGTGAACTATCTCTGAACTAATGTACATATGTGTACATCTCTTTCAACTTCTGAATATGCACTTCCTCCATGCTTCATAACTTGAAATTTCCTTCAGGTCTTGACTTCCAAACTTTCATTAAAACTTCAATTGTTGATTTCCCTGCACCAACAGATCCCCCTCAATCATCAATTGAGGTTTTCTCTATCTTCTTTATACCTGCCATATCTTTGAATCTCTGTAGCTTTGGTCCATCCAAGCTTTTGGTACGCATATCAGCTATCTGATCTTTTGTTGAAGTATGTATTACTTCAATCTCTTTATCCATCACCTTCTCTCTTAGAAAGTGATACTGAATCTCAATGTGTTTGGTCCTAGCATGAAACACAGGATTAGCAGCTAAATACAATGAACTCATGTTATCCCCATGAATGGTAGGTACACTCTGCATGATGTCAAAACTCTTCATGAGAGTCTTAAGCCATATTACTTCCTTTGCAGCTTCAACCATACCTTTGTACTCAGCCTCTGTAGATGACAAAGCAACTTTGTGTTGCTTCTTTGAACACCAAGAAATTAACTTATCTCCCACATAACACAAGTATCCATATGTTGATCTCCTATCATATGG
Organism: Ceratopteris richardii; assembly: GCA_020310875.1. Taxonomy (NCBI): domain Eukaryota; kingdom Viridiplantae; phylum Streptophyta; class Polypodiopsida; order Polypodiales; family Pteridaceae; genus Ceratopteris; species Ceratopteris richardii. Next base: position 131,680,492 of record CM035422.1, on the reverse strand, counting down.
ATTACCTGCCCAATCTGCATCACTATATATCTTGATGTTTGTATCTGATGTAAAACCAATAATACAAACCCTCTTTGAGTGTACCCTTAATATACCTCAACACTCTTTGACCTACAATCCAATGTTCTTTCCTAGGGCAATGCTTGAATTGAGATAAAACTCCAACTGCATATGACAAGTCAGGTCTAGTTAAAGTAGCATAAATCAAACTACCAACCAAACTTTGGTATAACTTCATGTCCTTGAACTCTTCTCCTCCATATCTGCTTAACTTGTGATTCACCTCCATTGGAGTAGGTGCTACCCTGCAATCATTCATCTTAAACTTGATCAACAAGTTTCTCAAATACCTTTCTTGAGTCACATACACTCCATGTTGAGTGTATGAAATCTCCATGCCCAAGAAATATGACAAGTCTCCCAAATCACTGATCTTGAATTCTTTCTCCATTTGCTTCTTTAGGCTTTGAATGCCTTTCTCATCTGTACCTGTGAGAATTATATCATCAACATATATGCACATGTAAATGAATCCATCATCGCTTGCTTTAACAAGCAAGCTACTATCTGCTTTAGATACTTGGAACCCAAGTTCTTTTAAGAACTTCACAAGTCTATAATTCCATGCCCTTGGGGCTTGCTTCAAACCATACAAAGCTCTCTTGAGCTTGCACACATGATCTGGATACCTTCCATCTCTGAATCCTTATGGTTGCTCCATGAAAACATCATCTGAAATATAACCATTTAAAAAAGCATTCTTCACATCTAATTGACAAAATTTCCAACCTTTATATGTAGCAATGGCTATGAGTGTCCTGATGGTTGTCATCTTTGCCACAGGACTATATGTTTCATCATAATCAATACCATATGTCTGAGCAAACCCTTTCACAACTAGTCTAGCTTTATACCTAGACACACTTCCATCTGCAAATCTCTTTGTCTTGTAGACCCATTTGCATCTAATAATCTTCTGGCTATTTGGCTTAGGAACCAACTCCCATGTCTGATTCTCCATCAATGCATCATATTCATCCAGCATAGCTTTCTCCCAATTTTCCTTACCTTTTGCCTCTTCATATGTAGAAGGATCTTCATCTATATTTATCATAAGCATAATCTTTGGTAGCCAAAAAAGAAGTGTCATAGCTATACCTTGTAGGTTGCCACTTGTGTCTTGATGACCTTCTAAGTTCTCCACTCCTTGAGGTTTCTGGTTCATTACACTTAGAATCAAATCTTGGCATTTCTTCAACTTCAACCTGTACTTCATTGTTCTCCTCTTCATCAAATCTATGAACCTTTGATTTACCTTTCTTTTGATTCACACCTTCTTCATCACCTGCATTAATATTGATTATACGTGCATACCAAGTACCTTGCTCATCAAATGTAACATCCTTTGATACAAGGAATTGTTTTG
>CM035422.1:131671566-131674066 GCA_020310875.1 Ceratopteris richardii | reverse complement strand
ATGAAGAACAAGAAGAAAGGAGATAAAGGTAAAGCAAAGGATGAAGAGGAGTCTAGTTCTCAAGCTTATTATGCAAGAGGTAAAGGCACTGGCAGAGGAAGAGCAAGAGGTTTTGGAAGAGGAAGAGGTAATCAAAATAACAACAAAAAGGCTTGCTGGATCTGTGGATTGAGTAATCATTTGGCTCATGATTGTTGGCACAACCAACAAGGATCAAACCAGAATCAAAACAACAATAGCAGAGGCCGAGGTGGAAGATATCAAAGTAATTTTCAAAGAGGTAGACAAAGTCAAAGAGGAGGCTATGGTAGAGGCGGAGGAAGAAGTTGGGGACAGAATCAATCCTACAACACCACCTACTACAACTATGCAAATGACACACAGAATGAAAGTCATACATCATTGATGATGAACTCAATCAACACATCAGATAAAGAAGATCTAAAGGTATTTTACATTGACTCTGGATGTTCTAATCATTTGTCAGGAAACATAGAATTGATGTCAGAATTGGAAAAAGGTATTTCGAGTCACACAGTTCAAACTGGTGATAATACAAGACATAGTGTACATTCAATTGGAAAAGTGAAATGCAAGAGTGGAGCAGATTTGCTAACCAATGTTTTGTATGTTCCTAAAATACCTAAAAACTTGATTAGTGTGGGACAAATAGTTGAAAAAGGTTTTCAAGTCAGGTTTACAAATGAAGGAGTATTTGTGGAAGATCCAGAGAATGGATATAATCAGATTGTCTCTGCTAAGAAAGAAGGTAGACTCTTTACTTTAAGAGTGCAAGGAAACATTGGTCAAGCTTTGCTCACACATGGTGAAGCAGTGATTACAGAACTTGATCTCTGGCATAAGAGATTAGGTCATTTCAATGAAAGAGGAATTAAAGCTATGGTTGCTAATCAGTCTGTACTAGGATTACCAAATGTGCAAAGTCAACATATGGTTTATAAATGTGAAGCATGTCAAATGGGTAAAGCACACAGGTTACCATTTCAAATAAAGGATTCAAACATGATGGAGTACTTGAGCTCATTCATCCAGATGTATGGGGACCAACAAAAGAAGGATCTATCAGTGGCTCAAGGTACTATGTTCTTTTCATTGATGATGCTACAAGATGGATAACATTATATGTTTTGAAGGAAAGATCAGAAGTGTTTGGAGCTTTCAAGCATTTTCATGCATATGCAGAGAGAGTCACAGGTCAAAAGCTTAAAAGACTGAGGTCTGATGGAGGGGGAGAATATTTCTCCCAAGAGTTCAATGATTATCTTTGGAATGCAGGTATTAAGAGAGAAATAACTTGCAGGTATACACCACAAGAAAATGGTGTAGCAGAAAGAAGGAACAGGACTTTGCTTGAGTTTGCTAGAGCTATGCTAAAGGAGAAGAATTGTCCAAATTATCTTTGGGCTGAGGCTGTAAATACAGCTACATATCTTGTGAATAGATTACCATGTGCAGCTCTGAATGGAATGACTCCATATGAAGCTTGGTGGGGTAAGAAAACCAACACTAGATCATTGTAGAGTGTTTGGATCAATTGCATATGCTTATGTGCCATCACAGCTTAGGCATAAACTTGAACCAAAGGCAGAAAAATATGTGTTCATTGGTTATGATGAAAAGCAGATGGGTTACAGGTTGTGGAATCCTCTAACAAAACAATTTATTGTTTCTAGAGATGTTACATTTGATGAACAGAAAAGTTGGTATGCAGATCAAAGTCATACAGCTGAAGAATTTGAAGAAGAGGTAAGAAGATGTGAGAAAGGAAAATCAATTGTGCAGGTAAATAGAGATGAAGACTATATGCAAGCAAGTACATCCAAAAGTGGATTAACAAGAAGGAATGAAGAAGCTCCTATATTTGATGAAGAAGTGTATCTAGACACATATGAAGAATGTGAACCAAGAAGGTCAAGCAAGACTAGAAGACAACCAGAAAGGTATTCTTATGATACTTCTTACATAACTCAGAAGAACTATGCATATATGGTCAAAGATGATGAAGAACCTCAGAACTATGATGAAGCTAAAGGTAAGAAGCAATGGGAAGAAGCAATGAAGGAAGAGTTCAATGCACTAGAGGAGAACAAGACATGGGAACTTGTTCCTAAACCAAATGGTAAGAAAGTAATTGGAAATAAATGGGTTTATAAAGTGAAGAAGCTTGCAGATGGAAGTATAGCTAGATACAAAGCTAGATTGGTGGTGAAAGGCTATGCCCAGACCTATGGCATAGATTATGATGAGACATTCAGTCCCGTAGCTAAGATGTCAACTATAAGGACAATCATTGCTATTGCAGCTTCAAAAGGATGGACTCTAAGTCAATTGGATATAAAGAATGCATTCTTGAATGGATACATATCAGATGAGGTATACATGGAACAACCTCAAGGGTTTATAGATTCCAGGTATCCAAATTTTGTTTGCAGGTTGAGAAGAGCATTGTATGGATTGAAGCAAGCTCCAAGAGCTTGGA
>CM035422.1:131634415-131639415 GCA_020310875.1 Ceratopteris richardii | reverse complement strand
CATTTTGAAGCTACTACCTTCTACTATAATTGGTCAAAAGATCTTTAAAAAACGAGATGTGTACTCAGAGAAATGAGTCTAACAGTGAAGGTATGTCAAATCGATGAAGTCATTTTTCAAATTTTAGACATAGTTCAAATATTGAAGTAAAATTAGACGATTTTGATGATATTACTTGAACATTTTTGCTTGGTATGTGTTACTTAACATTAGCAAGAACTTCTATTAGCAAGTGATCAAAAGAATTTGTACAAATCAAGCTAATACAGATCAAATTTGATGTTACAAGAAAAGGCGCAGATTTTTGAAAAGTGAAATTTTTTATTTGACTAAGTTTGGTGGTAAAGTTTTCAAATTGAGAGTGTTACTAAGCAAATGATGATTACAGAGGTGTTCTAATATCACTTTAGCTTAGTCCTTGTGGTGTTTTATACATCAACAAGTGGTATCAGAGCAGAAAGGTCCTCAAGATTGAAAGAAGGAGCAGATACAAGAGGAATTGAAGAGTTCTTCATTAAAGAGGTGAAAGCTGAGGTGTTCAACAATAAAAGACATCAGAGGAATGCTTGGAAGTTATTCTCAAGGGTAAATATCTACAAAAGGTACCATACTTTAACCTTATACTCACAGGATTGCAGCAGAAACAAGAAGACTATGGCAGATCATGTATCTATTGAAAAATTGGACAGAGATAATTATCCTGCTTGGGTAATGAGAATGGAAGCCTTACTTATGAGTAAGAATCTAATGATATATGTGACAGGTGAAGAAGAAAAGCCTAAATTTGAAGATGAGAGTCAACCAAGGAAAGAACAACTAGAAGCTTTGAAGCTATGGCAGAAGAGAGATGCAAGTGCAAGGGGTTATGTATATAACACTATCACAGATCATTTTCTACCACATATTAGAGGATTAGAAATAGCTGAAGACATATGGAATGCTTTGGAAGATCACTTCCAAAACACTACTAAAGCTGGGAAGGCTAGCTTATGGTCAGAGTTCATGAGATTTAAGAAAAGCAAAATCAGAGTATTAGTGAATATGTCACTAAGATGGACTTAGCAGTTAGTCTTGGATCTATTGATGAGGATATTGAAGATCATAGGTTGATAGCACAATTGCTTGCAGGGTTGAGAGGAGATGAGAGGTGGAAACCTTTTGTACTCTCAACTGAACTTTCATTAAGTCATTATGTGCTAGAATTAAATCAGTTGATTGGACTAATGCTCACATTTGAGAAAGACTTGAAGTCAGATTGAGATAAAGGATATAGTTCTGCTATGTATGCAAAGAATAAGAAGAGAAGTGAGAAAGGTAAAGAAAAGGATGAATAAGAGCTGAATACTCAAGCAAGTTATGCAAGAGGAAGAGGTATTGGTAGAGGTAAAGTCGAGGAAATGGAAGAGGTAGAGGAAATCAGAACAATAACAAGAAGACATGCTGGATTTGTGGATTGAGCAATCATCTAGCCTATGATTGTTGGCATAACCAACAAGGATCAAATCAAAATCAAAGCAATAATGGCAGAGGAAGAGGTGGAAGGTTTCAGAATCATAATCAAAGAGGAAGATAGAATTTAAGAGGAAGTTTTGGTAGAGGTGGTGGAAGAAATTAGAATCAGAATCAGTCTTACAACACTACCTATTACAACTATGCAAATGATACACAAAATGACAACCATACAACATTGATGATGAATTCAATAAGTACATCAGAGAAGGAGGATCTCAAGGTATTCTATATTGAATTTGGTTGTTCAAATCATTTGTCAGGTAATATAGAATTGTTATCAGAATTGGAAGAAGGTATTTCAAGTCATACAGTACAAACAGGTGACAATACAAAACATAATGTGCATTCAGTTGGAAAAGTGAAGTGCTGGAGTGGAGCTGATTTGCTAACAAATGTTTTGTATGTCCCAACAATACCAAAGAATTTGATTAGTGTGGGACAAATAGTGGAGAAAGGTTTTCAAGTCAAATTTACAAATGAAGGGGTATTTATTGAAGATCCAGAGGATGGATACAATCAAATTGTCTATGGTAAGAAGGAAGGTAGACTTTTTACTCTCAAAGTGCATGGGAATGTTGGTCAGGCCCTGATCACACATGGTGATGAAGTACTTACAGAGTTAGACCTCTGCCATAAGAGGTTAGGACACTTCAATGAAAAAGGAATTAAAATCATGGTGGAGAATCAATCTGTAATAGGGCTACCAAATGTAAAAAGCCAACATATGATCTACAAGTGTGAAGCTTGTCAGATGGGAAAGGCACACAGGTTATCATTTCACAAGAAAGGTTTCAAGCATGATGGTTTGCTAGAGCTCATACATACAGATGTATGGGGACCAACAAAATAAGGATCAATCAATGGGTCTAGGTATTATGTTCTTTTTATTGATGATGCTACAAGGTGGATAACCATTTATGTTTTAAAGGAAAGATTAGAAGTATTTGGAGTTTTCAAACATTTTCATGCATATGCAGAAATAGTTACAGGTCAAAAGCTCAAGAGATTGAGGTCTGATGGAGGGGGAGAATACTTCTCCCAAGAATTCAATGATTATCTTTGGAATGCAGGTATCAAGAGAGAAGTAACTTGCAGGTATACACCTTAACACAATGGGGTGGCAGAAAGGAGGAATAGAACATTGATTGAGTTTGCAAGAGCAATGTTAAAAGAAAAGAATTGCCCTAATTATCTTTGGGCTGAGGCTGTAAATACAACTACATATCTTGTGAATAGGTTACCATGTGCAGCTCTAAATGGAATGACCCCTTATGAAGCATGGTGGGGTAAGAACCAACACTTGATCATTGTAAGGTGTTTGGATGAATTGCCTATGCTTATGTACCATCACAACTCAGACATAAGCTTGAACCAAAGGCTAAAAAATATGTGTTTATTGGGTATGAGGAAAAGCAGATGGGTTATAGGCTATGGAATCCTCTAACCAAACAATTTATTGTTTCTAGAGATGTGACATTTGATGAACAAAAGAGTTGGTATGCAGATAAAGATTGTATCCTTGAAACATTTGAAGAAGAGGTAAGAAGAAGTGAAAGAGGTAAATCACATATGCAGGTAGATGGAGATGAAGATCATATGCAAGCAAGCACATCTAGAGTTGGATCATATAGAGGAAATGAAGATGAACCAAGATTTGATGAAGAAGTATACCCAAATACACATGAAGAGTGTGAACCAAGGAGATCAACCAGAATGAGGAAACAACCTACAAGGTATTCTTATGATACTTCTTATTTGACTCGGAAAAACTATGCTTACTTGATTAAAGAAGTTGAAGAGCCTCAAAGCTATGATGAAGCAAAAGGTAAGAGACAATGGGAAGAAGCAATGAAGGAAGAGTTTGATGCACTTGAAGAAAATAAAACTTGCGAACTTTTTCCAAAACCTAATTGTAAGAAAGTGATCGGAAATAAATGGGTTTACAAAATAAAGAAGCATGTAGATGGAAGAATAGCGAGCTACAAAGCTAGATTGGTGGTTAAAGGCTATGCTCAAACTCATGGCATAGATTATGATGAGACATTCAGTCCTGTAGCAAAGATGTCAACCATAAGGAGAATCATTGCTGTTGCAGCATCAAAAGGATGGACATTGAGTCAATTGGATATAAAGTATGCATTTTTGAATGGATATATATCAGATGAGGTTTACATGGAGGAACCTCAAGGGTTTGCAGATTACAAGTTTCCAAATTATGTTTGCAGATTGAGAAGAGCACTTTATGGTTTGAAGCAAGCTCCAAGAGCTTGTAACCATAGACTTGTGAAGTATCTTAATGATCTTGGATATCAAAGTTCAAAGGCAGATGCAAGTTTACTTATCAAGAGAACAGATGAAGGTATGATCTACATTTGTATTTATGTAGATGACATTATAATTACAGGTACTTCAAATGAAGGAATCAAGGAGGTGAAGAGATTACTTGAGAAGGAATTTAAGATAAGTGATCTAGGAAAATTGTTATATTTTCTTGGAATGGAAATCACTTATGTAGAACATGGCATATATGTATCACAAGAAAGATATCTTATGAATCTTCTAAAGAAGTTTAATATGGAGAATTGCAGAGAGGCATCAACATCACTAGAGGTCAATCATAAACTCAGCAAATATGATGGTGCAGAGTTCAAAGATATGAGAAAGTATCAATCTTTAGTGGGAAGCTTGATTTATGCTACACTAACAAGACCTGATCTTAGTTATGCAGTGGGAGTTCTTTCTCAGTTCATGCATTGTCCAAAGGATCCACATTGGTTTGCAGGTCAAAGAGTTCTTAGAAACATCAAAAGAACTTTGAAGGAAGAATTATATTATCCATTTACATCAGATACAAGGCTGAGAGCATATAGTGACTCAGATTGGGCAGGAAGTGAAGATGATAGAAGGTCAACACATGGGTATATGATATACATAGGAGATAAACTTGTGAGTTGGTGTTCAAAGAAGCAACATACAGTGGCTTTATCATCAATAGAAGCTGAGTACAAAGGACTTGTGGAAGCACCAAAAGAAGTGATATGGATGCAGACCTTGTTCAAAAGCTTGGATATTGATCAAGGTATACCTATCATACATGGAGATAATATGAGTTCATTGTATCTTGCAGCAAATCCTGTATTTCATGCAAGAACAAAGCACATAGAGATTCAATATCATTTGTTGAGAGAAAAGGTAATGGAGAAGGAGCTTGAAGTGGTATACACTTCTACAAAAGATCAGATTGCAGATATTGTGACAAAGAGCTTGGATGGAGTGAACACAAGTGGATTCAAAGAGATGGCAGGAATAAAAGAGAAGAAGACTACATGAAGAAGTCAGAGCATGCTAATTAGTGATTGAGGGGGAGCTGTTGGGACCACTCACTAATTAGACATGAAGTTATGAAGAGATATGAAGGAAGAAGAAAAACAAATAGAATTGAAGGCAAAGCATTCAGAAAACTAAGCCTAAGTGAAGGGATAAATTCA
>CM035422.1:131616915-131624415 GCA_020310875.1 Ceratopteris richardii | reverse complement strand
AGCATAAATTAAGCTACCCATAAATCTCTGATAGAGCTTCATATCTTTGAATTCTTCTCCTCCATATTTAGTCAGTCTATGATTCACTTCCATTGGAGTTGGTGCTAACCTGCAATCTTCCATTTTAAATTTGGTCGAAAAATTTCTCAGATACCTTTCTTGAGCTACATATACTCCATGTTGAGTATATGAAATCTCCATTCCCAAGAAGAATGACAAATTTCCCAAATCACTGATTTTGAACTCTTTCTCCATTTGTTTCTTAATCATGTGTATGCCTTTGTCATTTGTTCCTGTAAGTATTATGTCATCAACATAAATACAAACATAAATAAATCCATCTTCACTTGCTTTGACTAGCAAGCTACTATCTGCCTTTGATGCTTGAAATCCAAGTTCCTTCAAGAACTTTACAAGCCTATAATTCCATGCCCTTGGGGCCTGCTTCAATCCATACAAAGCTCTCTTGAGCTTACACACATAATTTGGATACACTTGATCTTTGAACCCTTGTGGTTGCTCCATGTAAACTTCATCTGAAATGTAACCATTCAAAAAAGCATTTTTAACATGTAATTGAGATAATTTCCAACCTTTGCAAGCAGCAATTACTATGAGTGTTCTGATGGTTGTCATCTTTGCCACAGGACTATAAGTCTCATCATAGTCCACTCCATATGTCTGTGCATATCCCTTCACAACAAGTCTGGCTTTGTACCTAGACACACTTCCATCTGCAAATCTTTTTGTTTTGTAAACCCACTTACATCCAATGATTTTCTGACTATTAGGTTTAGGAACCAGATCCCATGTCTGATTTTCCATCAATGCATCATACTCCTCTTGCATAGCTTCTTTCCAATTCTTCTTCCCTTTGGCTTCATCATATGTAGATGGATCTTCATCTGCTTTTATCATGTAAGCATAATCCTTAGTAGTCAAGAATGAAGTATCATAGCTATACCTTGTAGGTTGCCATTTGTGCCTTGTAGACCTCCTGAGTTCTCCACTTCTTGAAGTTTCTGGTTCATCACATTCTGGATCAAACGTTCGCACTTCTTCACCTCCAACTTGTATTTCATTTTTCTCTTCTTCATCAAATATATGAACCTTTGTTTTACCTTTCTTTTGATTCATAATTTCTTCAACTTCTGCATACACATTAGATATACCTGCATACCAAGTACCTTGTTCATCAAATGTAACATCCTTGGACACAAGGAATTGTTTTGTGGATGGACTCCACAATCTAACCCATCTGCTTGTCATCATAACCAATGAATACATACTTCTCTGCTTTAGGCTCCAACTTATGCCTCAATTGAGATGGCACATATGCATATGCCAGCCATCCAAATATTTTACAATGATCCAAGGTAGGTCTCTTACCCCACCAAGCTTCATATGGTGTCATACCCTGCAAAGCTTTACAAGGAAATCTATTAACCAAATATGTGGCTGTGTTTACAGCCTCAGCCCATAAATAATTTGGATAATTTTTCTCTTTCAACATGGATCTTGCAGATTCAACAAGTGTCCTATTTCTTCTTTCTGCTACCCCATTTTGTTGAGGAGAGTACTTGCAAGTAATTTCCCTCTTTATACCTGCATTCCACAAGTAATCACTGAACTCATTAGAGAAATACTCTCCCCCTCCATCTAACCTTAACCTCTTCAATTTTTGACCTGTAATTCTCTCTGCATATGCATGATAGTGTTTAAATGTATTAAACACTTCTGATTTGTCTTTGATCACATAGATTGTGATCCACCTGGTAGCATCATCAACATATATAACATAATATCTTGAACCATTTATACTAGAGTCCTTTGAAGGACCCCACACATCTGTATGTACCAATTCAAGTCTTTCTGAATACATAAAACCATGCTTATTGTATGATTGCTTATGAGCCTTACCTAACTGACATGCTTCACATCTGTATGTCATGTGTTGACCTCTAATGTTAGGCAATCCAAGTAGTGAACCATTGTTTATCATTTCTTTGATATCTCTCTCATTAAAATGTCCAAGTCTTTTGTGCCAAAGATCCAATTCTGACACCTTTTGCTCTCCATATGCAAACATAGCATGTCCAATATTTCCTTGTACCTTTAATGTGAAGAGCCTTCCTTCCTTCTTCCCTGTAACAATGTGTTTATACCCTTGACTAGGGTCTTCAACATAAACTCCATCATTAGTGAACCTTACCTCATATCCTTTTTCCACAATTTGTCCTACACTTATCAGATTTTTAGGAATTGTAGGAACATACAAAACCTTACTCAAGAGAGTGCTTCCATCTTTGGCTTGGACTGAACCAATTGACTTTACCTTGTGCTTTGTATTATCACCTGTTTGGACTGTATGATTAATTGCATTATAATCTAGATCAGTCATCAAGGCAATGTTTCCACTCAGATGGTTGCTACATCCTGAGTCAATATAAAATACTCTCATGTCTTCATGTGAAGCTTCACATGTTGCATTCATAATAAGATTCGACTCTTCTTTCTGATCTGATGCATAATTGTAGTAGGTGTTATTATATGATTGATTTTGAAAATTTCTTCCTCCACCTCTTCCAAAAGAATACCTACCATCTCTACCTCTGAAGTTTCCTCTCTGATATCTGCCACCTCTTCCTCTTTGATTAAAATTACCATTGCTTTGATTATTGTGCCAACAATCATGAGATAGATGATTGGTCTTACCACATATCCAACAAGCTCTGACATTATCTTTGTTATTTCTGCCTCTTCCTCTATTTCTGCCACTTCCTCTTCCTCTTAGGAAGTTTGCTTGGCTTGGAGTACCTTCATCTTCAACTGATTGTTGCTTTCCTTTGCTAGCTTTCTTTTTATCTTTAGAATACATTGCATGTCCTGCACTCTTATTAATATCTCCTTTGATATCATTCTCAAAAGTTAACATATGTCCTAACAATTGATTTAGATTAGGAGTGAAATGATCTAATGAAAGTTCTGTAGACAAAATAAGAGGCTTCCACTACTCATCTCCTCTTAGCCCTGTGAGAAGTTGTCTTACCAATTTATCTTCTTCAATATCTTCATCCACTGCACCTAAAGAATCTGCAATGTCCTTCATCTTTGTCACATAATCAGATATTGCTTGTGAAGCCTTCTTCTTGAAGGTAGTGAATTCTGCCCATAATGAAGCTTTCCTTGATTTGGTTGTGTTCTGAAAATGCTCTTCCAAAGCATTCCAAATGTCACTTAAACTTTCAAGTCCTCTAATATGAGGAAGCAAATAATCATTCACTGCCATGTAGATTATGCTCCTTGCTTGAGCATCCTTCTTCATCCAAATCTTTACATCTGCTAGCTCCTCCCTAGTTGGAACACTAGGATCTCTGAACTCTGGCTTTTCTTCCTCTCCTGTGATACATCCCATCAGATCTTTGCTCATAAGATGAGCTTCCATTCTCATAGACCAAGCTAGATAATTTTCTCTATCCAACTTTTCAATTTGGAGACTATCTCCCATCCTTGCTTCACCTGTAGTCTCAAATCTTTAGTCCTTATAAAGACTGAATGTACCTTAGCTTCAAATGTTGCTCCTTCTAATCCTTTGGACAACCTTTATGTGTCTTCCTTCAATCTTTCTTCACACTTTATCCTTTTGATCCTTCGAGATGTAAAGTTTGTATGTCTGCGGCAGTCGGAGTCTTCCTTTCCTCAATTTTGATATAACCTGCTCTGATACCACTGATGGAGAGTGTTAATCTCCAAAAGAACAAGCTATCCTTGATGTTAGACCACCTCTATATGAAGAATAACTTCAGACTCCACTTAAGTTTAAAGAACAATCACCAAACTATCAAGAAATTGATCAACTGTGAAAAATCACTTCTCAGAAAAAGTCTGTTGCACATTAAACATTCATTGATTGATCATTCGTGTAAAGTTTTTCATAAAACTTTGTAGAATGTGTTGCCTAGAGGTTGCGCATCTTCTCCAACTTATAAATCCTCAAATGCTTGAGTAGATTGTGAGAAATGACTCAGACAATGTACCTATTTCTAAAAATGTCTCTCTGTAATGACGACTTTGACACCTGTAACTTCTAAGCTATGCTTCTCCCAAACTACAACAGGTTTAATCAAATGCTTTTAGCCATAAATGGATTACCTCTCAACTTAAATTTTGAATCCTCATTTCTGTAAAAATTTACACTATGCACTGAGCACTGTCCATTTCTTTGACCATCAAATCTGCGCTTGTTTCAGGTAGAGGTTACTTTGGAAGAAATGCAGGTAGAGGATTCAAAAGTCAACAATACAAAAATACCTACTACAATAATGCTTCAGATCAGAAGGAGGATTAAACATTGATAATGAATGCAACTTGTGAAAGACAAAGTGAAGACCAAAGAGTCTTCTACATTGACTCAGGGTGTAGCAATCACCTGAGTGGCAACATAGCTTTGATGACTGGTTTGGAAAATAAAGTAACTAATCATGTAGTTCAAACAGGTGACAATACAAAGCACAATATGAAGTCAATTTGCTCAGTGAAGGCCAAGGATGGAAGTACCCTCTTGAGTAAGGTCTTGTATGTTCCTACAATTCCTAAGAATCTGATAAGTGTAGGACAAATTGTTGAAAAAGGTTATGAAGTTAGATTCACTAATGGATTGTTTTTGGAAGACCCTAGCAATGGGTATAAACAGATTGTTTCAGGTAAGAAAGAAGGAAGATTGTTCACATTGAAGATTCAAGGTAATGTTGGTCATGCCTTGTTCACTTATGGAGGGCATAAGATCTCTGAGTTAGATCTTCGGCACAAGAGGCTTGGACATTTCAATGAAAGAGGTATCAAAGATATGGTTAACAATGGTTCAGTGCTTGGATTGCCTAATATTGCAGGTCAACATATGACATACAGATGTGAGGCATGTCAATTAGGTAAGGCTCATAAGCAATCTTATTCCAAGCATGGTTTTATGTATTCAGAGAAGCTTGAATTGGTACACATAGATGTGTGGGGACAATAAAAAGATTTTAGTATCAATGGTTCAAGGTATTATGTGATTTATGTTGATGATGTTACGAGATGGATCACTATCTATGTGATCAAAGATAAGTCAGAGGTATTCAATACATTTAAACACTATCATGTGTATGCATGGAGAATTAGAGGTCATAAGTTGAAGAGACTAAGGTCAGATGGAGGGGCAGAGTATTTCTCTAATGAGTTCAGTGATTACTTGTGGAATGCAGGTATAAAGAGAGAGGTTACTTGCAGGTACTCTCCTCACCAAAATGGTGTAGCAGAAAGGAGAAATAGAACTCTTGTTGAGTTTGCAAGCTCCATGATAAAGAAGAAAAATTGCCCAAATTACTTGTGGGCTGAGGCTGTAAATACAACTACTTATTTGGTTAGTAGGTTACCATGTAAAGCTTTGCAGGGTATGACACCATATGAGGCATGGTGGGGTAAGAGACCTACATTAGACCATTGCAAAGTATTTGGATGTTTGGCATATGCATATGCGCCATCACAATTAAGGCACAAATTGGAACCTAAAACTGAAAAGTATGTATTCATTGGTTATGATGATAAGCAGATGGGATATAGGCTATGGAGTCCATCCACAAAACAATTCCTTGTATCAAAGGATGTTACATTTGATGAGCAAGGTACTTGGTATGCAGGTACAATCAATATTAATGCAGGTGATGAAGAAGTTATGAACCAAAAGAAAGGTAAATCAAAGGTTCAGATATTTGATGAAGAGGAGAATAATGAAGTGCACGTTGAAGTTGAAGAAATGCCAAGATTTGATCTTGAGTGTGATGAACCAAAAACCTCAAGGAGTGGAGAACTCAAAAGGTCACCAAGACACAAGTGGCAACCTACAAGGTATAGCTATGACACTTCTTTTTTGGCTACCAAAGATTATGCTTATATGATGAAGGCAGATGAAGACCCTTCTACATATGAAGAGGCAAAAGGTAATGAGAATTGGGAGAAAGCTATGCAGGAGGAGTATGATGCATTGATGGAGAATCGGACATGGGAGTTGGTTCCTAAACCAAATAGCCAGAAGATCATTGGATGCAAGTGGGTCTACAAGACAAAGAGGTATGCAGACGGAAGTGTGTCTAGATATAAAGCTAGACTTGTTGTGAAGGTTTTTGCTCAGACTTATGGTATAGATTATGATGAGACCTGTAGTCCTGTGGCAAAGATGACAACCATCAGGACACTCATAGCTATTGCTGCATGTAAAGGTTGGAAATTATGTCAATTAGATGTGAAGAATGCTTTTTTAAATGGTTATATTTCATGTGATGTTTTCATGGAGCAACCACAAGGATTCAGAGATGGAAGGTATCCAGATTATGTGTGCAAGATCAAAAGAGCTTTGTATGGTTTGAAGCAAGCCCCAAGGGCATGGAATTATAGACTTGTGAAGTTCTTAAAGGAACTTGGATTCAAGTATCTAAAGCAGATAGTAGCTTGCGTGTTAAAGCAAGTTATGATGGGTTCATATACATGTGCATATATGTTGATGATATAATTCTTATAGGTACAGATGAGAAAGGCATTCAAAACCTAAAGCAAATGGAGAAAGAGTTCAAAATCAGTGATTTGGGAGATTTGTCATATTTCTTGGGCATGGAGATTTCATGCACTTAACATGGAGTGTATGTGACTCAAGAAAGGTATTTGAGAAACTTGTTGATCAAGTTTAAGATGAATGATTGCAGGGTAGCACCTACTCCAATGGAGATGAATCACAAATTGAGCAGATATGGAGGTGAAGAGTTCAAGGATATGAAACTATATCAGAGTTTGGTTGGTAGTCTGATATATGCTACATTAACTAGGCCTGATTTGTCATATGCAGTTGGAGTTTTGTCTCAATTCATGCATTGTCCTAGGAAAGAACATTGGATTGCAGGTCAAAGAGTATTGAGGTACATTAAGGGTACACTCAAAGAAGGTTTGTATTATGGTTTTACATCAGATACAAACATCAAGATATATAGTGATGCAGATTGGGCAGGTAATCCTGATGATAGGAGATCAACTTATGGATACTTGTGTTATGTGGGAGATAAGTTAATTTCTTGGTGTTCAAAGAAGCAACACATAGTTGCTTTATCATCTACAGAAGCAGAGTACAAAGGGATGGTTGAAGCTGCAAAGGTGCTAATCCTGTTTTTCATGCCAGGACTAAACACATTGAAATTCAGTACCATTTCCTAAGAGATAAGGTGATGGATAAAGAGATTGAAGTCATACATACTTCAACAAAAGATCAGATAACTGATATAATAACCAAAAGCTTGGATGGACCCAAGCTACAGAGATTCAAAGACATGGCAGGAATAAAGAAGATAGAGAAAACCTCAATTGATGATTGAGGGAGAGCTGTTGGTGCAGGTCAATCAACAATTGAAGTTTTAATGAAGGTTTGGAAGTCAAGGACTGAAGAAAAATTCAAGTTGTGAAGCATGAAGGAAGAAT
>CM035422.1:131589415-131596915 GCA_020310875.1 Ceratopteris richardii | reverse complement strand
CTCTGATACCACTGATGGAGAGTGTTAATCTCCAGAAGAACAAGCTACTCTTGAAATGAGAGCACCTCTATATCAAGAGTAACTCAAGACCTTTCCCAATTTGGAGAATTAATGATCAATTATAAAGATTTTGGATAAACTGTGAAGAAGATGATTCTACAGAAAGTCTGTTGCACATATCTCTCCCTTTGACTTATCAAATGTGTAAAGTTTTTTATAAAACTTTTGCACAAGGTGTTGCCTATAATTTGTGCACCTCCTCCAAGTTAAATCACTTCAAAAGATTCAGTAGATCTTGAAAAATGAACTTAACAACTCACCTATGTCTAAAATTGTTCTTTTGAGAAGTCGATTCAGACACTTGTAGCTTCTAACACTTGGTTCTCTCAATCTAGAACTCATTTATGCAAATGCTTTTATCCATAGATAGCTTAGCTTTCAACTTAAAGATTGAGTACTTGGTTGCTCAAAACTATACACTGTGGAAGGAGAACTAACCAAAACATTAACATCAAATTTTGCACCTATTTCAAAAAACAGTGAACACTTCTTCACATATGAATGTTCCTACTCAAAATTCTCACAGCCTGTTTACAAGTAGGCTCTCAAAATTTAACCATAGACTCATTAACTATGGAGTTAGACATCTACAAAAGGATTCTTGAAATGATCAAGCACAGAAGGAGAATACACAGAAACATTGGGGGCAATTTTTATTCATTACTAGAGAACTTTTACATCTGGATGAGAGAGCTAATCTTCATGCTTCTCAAGAGTCTAATTACTTCTAATTCTTCTGAATTCTTGAATTCTACACTCTCTCATGTTTGCCCCGACATTTTTCCTTGTATATATAGGTAAATATTTACAAGCTCTTGACTATACAAAAGTATAAGTAAACTATCTCTGAATTAATGTACATATGTGTACACATCTCCATCTTCTGGATAGGCACTTCCTCATACTTCATATCTTGATCTTTTCTTCAGTCCTTGGCTTCAAATCTTCATCAAAACATCAGTTGTTGATTGCCCTACACCAACATCCCTCTCCGCCCCAGCCACAGCCTCCCACAACCCACCCCCATGCCTCCCTCACTCCCCCACTCGCAGCGTGCTGCACTAATGAACTCAACGAGTTTATTGAGGCAATAACAAGGCTGTGATGCCCTTAGATGTTCTGGGTTGCACGCACGCTACACTGATGAATTCAACGAGTTTACCATATTCGTTGATATGCCCGGGAAATCTTTAGAAATTTCATCTTGATGGGGATAGATCATTGCGATTATTGATCTTCAATGAGGAATTCCTAAACTCCCACCACTACTCCCACCACTACTTCCACCACTCCACCCTCCACTCCTCCCCCCCCCCCCCCCCCTCAAACTCCACCCACACTCCACTCCACTCTCCCGCAACTCCACCCACGGCAACCTCCACTCCACCCTCTCCCAACTCCACCCTCAACTAAAACCCTAACTCCACCCACACTCCACTCCACCCTCTCCCAACTCCAGCCACGACATAGTCCACTCCACCCCCCCTCAACTTCAACCCTAAATCCACCCTCAACTCCAACCCTAACTCAACCCTAATCCCCCCCCTCAAACTCCACCCACACTCCACTCCACACCCCCTCAACTCCAACCCTAACTCCACCCTAAACTCCAACCCTAACTCCACCCTCCACTCCACCCTCTCCCAACTCCACCCATGGCACACTCCACTCCACCCCCTCCCTCAACTCCAACCCTAACTCCACCCTCAACTCCAACCCTAACTCCAGCCTCCACTCCACCCCCCCTCAAAATCCATCCACACTCCACTCCACACCCCCTCAACTCCAACCCTAACTCCACCCTCAACTCCAACCCTAACTCCTCCCTGCACTCCAGCCCCCCTCTCAAACTCCACCCACACTCCACTCCACACCCCCTCAACTCCAACCCTAACTCCACCCTCAACTCCAACCCTAACTGCACCCTCCACTCCACTCTCTCCCAACTCCACCCATGGAACACTCCACTCCAACCTCCCCCATTTCCACCCACGACAACCTCCACTCCAACCTCTCCCAACTCCACCCTCAACTGCAACCCTAACTCCACCCACACTCCACTCCACCCTCTCCCAACTCCACCCACGGCACACTCCACTCCACCCCCCCTCAACTGTAACCCTAACTCCACTCTCAACTCCAACCCTAACTCCACCCTCCACTCCAACCCCCCCCCCCCCCCCTCAAACTCCACGCACACTACACTCCACACCCCCTCAACTCCAACCCCAACTCCACCCTCAACTCGAACCCTAACTCCACCCTCCACTCCACCCTCTCCGGACTCCACCCACGGCACACTCCACTCCACCCCCCCCCCCAACTCCAACCCTAACTCCACCCTCAACTCCAACCCTAACTCCACCCTCCACTCCAAACCCCCCCCCCCCCAAACTCCACCCACACTCCACTCCACACCCCCTCAACTCCAACCCTAACTCCACCCTCTCCCAACTCCACCCTCAACTCCAACTCTAACTCCACCCTCCACTCCACCCCCCCTCAAACTCCACCCACACTCCACTCCCCCACCCCTTCAAACTCCACCCACACTCCACTCCACCCTCCCCCAACTCCACCCTCCACTCCACCCTCAACTCCAACTCTAACTCCACCCTCCACTCCACCCCCCCCCCCCCCCCCCCCCCAAACTCCACCCACACTCCACTCCACCCTCCCCCAAATCCACCCTCTCCCAACTCCACCCTCAACTCCAACCTTAACTCCATCCTCCACTCCATCCCCCTCAACTCCAACCCTAACTCCACCCCCCCCCCCCCCCCCCCCCTCAAACTCCACCCACACTCCACTCCCCCCCTCAAACTCCACCCACACTCCACTCCACCCTCCCCCAACTCCACCCATGGCAACCTTCACTCCACCCTTTCCCAACTCCACCCTCCATTACACCCTCCCACCACTCCCCATACCACTCACACCACTCACTACCTTCCACCACTCAATATGTAAGATAGGCAAAAGATGATACTGGAGCTTCTGTTGGTGCAGGGCAATCAACAATTGAAGTTTTGAGTGAAAACTTGAAGTCAAGCATGAAGCATGAAGGAAATGCATATCCAGGAGATAAAGATGTGTATACATATGTACATTATTTTAGAGTCTGTTCATCATATACTTTTGTATGGTCATGAGCCTGTAAAGAGCCTATATATACAAAGAAAATGTCGGGGCAAAGTAGAGAGATTATGTGAGAACAAGATTTGAGAAGAATTAGATGTCATTAGACTTTTAGAAGTGAGTAGAATCTCTCTCATTACTGAGATGTAAGAATTTCCCAGAAATGAAAAATGTTGCACCCGATCTTTCTGTGTATTCTCCTTCTGTGCTTGATTATTTCAAGAATCCTTTTGTAGATGTCTAATTCCATAGTTAATGAGTCTATGGTTAAAGTTTGAGAGCCTAATTGTAAACAAGCTGTGAGAATTATGAGTAGGAACATTAATATGTGAAGAAGTGCTCACTGGTTCTTGAAAGAGGCGCAAACTTCAATGTTAATGTTTTGGTCAATTCTCCTTCCATAGTGTAAAGTTTTGAGCAAGCAAGCACTCAACCTTTAAGTTGGAAGGTAACCTACCTGTGGCTAAACGCATTTTCATAAACGGTGTCCGAAAGTTTTCAACCTTTCCGTTGACGACCAAAAAAATAAAAAAATGTTTATTGGTTAATTCTAATTCCATTATTACAATGTTTTGCTTGGAACTAATCTCTTGTTAAGTGTTTGCAAGATCAAATGGATGAAGAAAACAAAAGTTCATATTGTGGTTTACCCTAAACTGCTCGATAGTGTGTGTGTTTCGGTCAATAAAGTATTGAATTATGGGTTTAAGACCCTAGATTTTCATTCATTCATGTGTATTTAAGTTAGGAGCATTAATTTTGGTTAATGTTAGCGTTTAGCTAGGTATTCAATTGATTTCCAAAGGGTTTCAATGGGTTTTTGTTGGGTTTTAAGTAGGTTTTCTAGGGTTTTAGTATGTTTAAAGGGGTAAAACAATTGGTATTTAATAAAATTAACCTATAGATTAAACATTGCTTAATACAAAATTCAAATATGGTTTAATTAATTACTTTAATCATGTGTGTGAATTTAAATACTAAGGTATTAGTAAATTAAATTCTTAAACTAAGCTTAAAATAAATGAATTATTTAATTATGAAAAATTAGGCTAATTAAATTAAAAATGATAAATTAAATGGATAAATATTTAATGGTGTGTGAGAGTGTTAGATTAAAGAATGGTTTATATAAAATGTGGAATTAAAGTGATTTAAGGAGTGGTCTGAAAGGATGATGCATTTAAAGTGAATAAAGATGGTTAAAGAAAAGAATGGTGAGAACTAGTAAAAATGAAAAGAGAGGAGTAGAAATGAAGTGTAATTAAAGTAGTTAAAGGTAAATGAAAAGTGTGGTGGATAAATGTGGGCAAAAGTGAGGTTGTAGTTTAAAAGTTAAAACTAAAAAGAGTGACTTAGAAATGACTTGTGTAAGTATTTATATGTGTGAAGAGCTCTGTTATTTGTGAATGTTTCTTGCATAGGCAAGACATCAAGAGAGAGAAGGAAAGAAAGATATGGTGCTGATCTGAGAAAAGCCGGCAACAATCGACAGAGAAGGAAGAAGGGATCAGCGCTGAAGGTGCATCAATTCGATAAGAAGAGGGCCCTCACGATAGCAAAGGAGAGCTGTGCGCTGGATGATAGACATAGAACAACAGCAGAAGAGGAGGGGAACTTGAGATTCAGAAAAAAAAAAGGAATGCCAACATGTTTCAGATAGGTCCACGACATGAGCTCATATAAATAGTTACTGAAGGGAATCGATGGCCCCAATCAAGGCGACACCGATGAAGAACGATGCTCAATTCCTTTGCTGGTGACCGATTTTCGTTTCTGCTGGAATCGTACTGGTGGGCAAAGTGAAGGAGGTCTCAGCGCTTCAATTGCCTTCTGGAAAGGGTGATGCCATCCCACGCTGAGATGATATGCAAGTATACTCCATAAAACTGCTTGCGATAGGCTGATGGTTAATAATTTGTTCCTCCTTTATTTTAAAGGTAATTTCGTAACCTTAAAAAGGTTGACAAGATGTCAGAGTATGCTAAGCTTTGTCCTACTGATTTGAATTTCAAATATACGACAGAGGTCTCTCAGGCATTCTTAAAGAACATCAAATTAACATTATTTTGAATTGCTTAGACAACTGCAATATCATCGTGCTCACTCCATGCTCAGCTTTGCCGGACAGATTCACCTCATCCTCCTTGTGAATTCGTTCCTGGGTTGTTTCTTCTTTTGCTATCTATGGTTATGATTAATTATTGTTGATTTGATGCATAAAAAGGGAATCATTTTCGGGAGAGACAACTCTGACTGAGCGTAAGAGAGGTTCTAGGGATGATTTGGAGCTGGATCTCATAATTTGATGTGTGGAATGATATCTGCATAATAATGGAATAATCTCCAGCAATAGAGTAAGATATTTGTTATGTCTATGCAGTGCATATACAGAACTAAAGTTCTAAGTTAAATGAAGTTCTTTGATCTGACGACTACTGTGTATGACTCAAGAGCGATTCCAATAATCATTTTAGTCATCTGCTGCTATACTCGAAATCATATATGCCTGCGCGTTAACGCAAGGTCACTTTGCATAATCACTATCTACAATCAAAACACATAGTTATTTCAGTCATTGATTGTCAAAATTGTTATTTCTGCGAACTGGAGGATTATATCAAACGTGTTTCTCTTACCTAATGGTGAAAAGTATTCTGATTCATACCACAGAAATTTGAGTTATAGCTTGTACAAAAGCTTCAATATATACAGTGCATAATATATACTGCTATTCTCGGAAAATGAATACTTGTCATGGGTGACGACAGTAGATTTTGGTTATGATGTGATGTGAGACACGATGGATTGAAATATTGACACTTTGGACTAGATATAATATTCTTTACGGAAGTCTAACAAGGTAATTTTTTGAAATTTATAGCGAAAACTTTGTATGAAAGCAATAGAGTGTTATTTATAATTGTTAAATTAGGCTTTTAGTTCAACGGTAACGATGAGCTGTATGTGATTTCGAACGTGTTTTTGCAATTATCATTACAATTTCTTTTTGCTAACGAGCACACAAACAAAGACTTGAAAGGATTACCTTTGCATTACAAGAATGAAAATTCTATTTTGAACGTATTGTTTTGTAAATTTTAGATGAGTGATTCTTACTCATTATTGATTGATTGACGACGATGCTTTAATAAATATGATAAGTTTTTGAGTTTTAACTACTCATTATCGAGTTATTTAAGCAATAAGATTGGGATGCCATGACCATCAAACATGATCTATGAACTACATCAATACGAATGCCTTATATGGAGAAACGCCTTTAGACAATTGAAACTTATATCTTGATTGAAGTAGGATGAGCAAACTTATTCCACTAAGGAATAAGAGAAGAAAAATAATTGAAGGGTTCTCTTTTGAGCTAATCAAATTCTCTTTAAGTTTCCATGTTTCTTAAGAAAGTGAATGTTCGCAACATTTGATTGTGTGAAGAGAATTTTCAAACTACAAGTTAATTAATTTTCCTCGAACTTTGTTGCCTTCTTTGGGAAATTCAAGACTTTGATTTTGAACTAATTACATTTGCTGAGTTTGATTGGCTCTTTGAATCTTCATCATACCTGAGATTGCTCCAAGCACCCCGCGTGTGCCGATCGATTTTGGCGGATGAACTGATCCAACATCCGAGCATCTACACGTGCCAACATTGGTGAACCTGACGTGAAAATCGGCATTGCAACTTAGGTACATCTGACGGGAAACAAATTTCCGGTATTTATACTTGAATTCTTTTTGCTTGCACATAGTTAAACGAAAATGAAATCTAATGTAGAAAACCTTCTGCATGATATGGAATCACGATTAGTTTCCTCTATAGATTTAAAGCTTAATTCCAAGTTTGAGTCCTTAAACTCGTTTCTTTCAATCTTAACTATAGTAGTATCTGATTTTAATGCAACTCTTAAATTAATAGATACTCAATTTGATCACGAGTTTAGGAATTTAGAAGGAATTCTTCATTATGAACTATCAAATTTGAATGAAAATATGGACACAATAGCAAATCATGTAAAAGAAATTTCATCATTCAAAACTATTGGTCATGACATTGCAAGTTTAAAAGAGAACATTGAAAGGTTAAACAATCAAATACAAGAAAGTGCTACATGTGAATGCACGATAAATATCAAGTACGAGTTCAAAGTAGATCTATGTATTCTATTGACCAAAACCCTTTACCCGGTCATAGAAGAGTCACTCCTAGGCCTTTACATCAAAGACCAAATAGAACCGTTAGATGCTTCTGGTGTGACCAACTAGGTCATAAATATGGGAATTGTATGG
>CM035422.1:131554415-131556915 GCA_020310875.1 Ceratopteris richardii | reverse complement strand
GGCTAGGTCATTTCAATGAGAGAGCTATAAAGGAGATGTCAAAGAATCAGGTGGTGCTTGGATTGCCAAATATTGAAGGGCAACATATGGTGTACAAGTGTGAAGCTTGTCAATTAGGTAAAGCACATAAAAGTTCTTATAACAAATCAGGGTACAAGTATTCAAACATGCTTGAATTGGTTCATACAGATGTATGGGGTCCCTCAAGGGACTATAGCATAAATGGATCCAGATATTATGTGTTGTTTGTTGATGATGCAACCAGGTGGATTACTTTGTATGTAATCAAGGACAAATCAGAAGTCTTCAAGACATTCAAACACTTTCATGCTTATGCAGAAAGGATCACAGGACAAAAGCTAAAGAGGTTAAGATCAGATGGAGGGGGAGAGTATTTCTCAAAAGAGTTTGATGATTATTTGTGGAATGCAGGTATCAAAAGAGAAGTAACTTGCAGGTACTCCCCTCAACAGAATGGAGTAGCAGAAAGGAGGAATAGGACTCTTGTAGAGTTTGCAAGAGCCATGATGAAGGAAAAGAATTGTCCAAATTACTTATGGGCAGAGGCCATTAACACTGCAACATACCTTGTGAATAGGTTGCCTTGCAAAGCTTTGGATGGAGGAACCCCTTATGAAGCATGGTGGGGTAAGAAGCCTAGTCTTGATCATTGTAAAGTATTTGGATGTATTGCATATGCTTATGTTCCTTCACAATTAAGACATAAGCTAGAACCAAAAGCAGAGAAGTATGTGTTTATTGGATATGATGATAGACAAATGGGTTACAGGTTGTGGAGTCCATCCACAAAGCAATTTCTTGTTACTAAAGATGTGACATTTGATGAGCAAAACATGTGGTATACAGGATCACCAAATGAGTATACAGGTGTTGAAGAAATTCAAAGAAAAGGAAAGGCAAAGGTAAAAGTTTGTGAAGAAATTGTTGATGAAGTTGACTCTAGATGTAGAGTGCAGGATCATGTAGAAGAAGGGCCAAGATTTGATCCAGAATCAAATGAGGCTGAAACTTCAAGAAGTGCAGAAATCAGGAGATCTATAAGAGAAAGGAAAGAACCTATAAGGTATAGCTATGATACATCTTTCCTAACAACAAAAGATTATGCCTACATTGTGAAAACAGAAGAAGATCCAATTACTTATGAAGAAGCCAAAGGTAAACAGAATTGGGAGAAGGCAATGCAGGAAGAGTATGATGCTCTACTTGAAAATGAAACTTGGGAATTAGTACCAAGACCAAAGAATCAGAAAGTCATTGGATGCAAGTGGGTATATAAAACAAAGAGGTTTGCAGATGGTAAGGTGTCTAGATATAAGGCAAGACTAGTGGTTAAAGGTTATGCCCAAACTTATGGGGTAGATTATGATGAGACCTTTAGTCCTGTTGCTAAGATGTCTACAATTAGGACATTGATTGCTATTGCTACTTGCAAGGGATGGAAATTATCACAATTGGATGTGAAGAATGCATTTCTTAATGGTTACATTGCAGATGAAGTATATATGGAGCAACCAGAAGGCTTTATGGAATCAATTGGATCAGATTATGTGTGTAAGCTCAAGAGAGCTTTATATGGGTTGAAGCAAGCCCCAAGAGCTTGGAATTACAGATTGGTCAAGTTCTTGAATGAATGTGGTTTTCAAGCATCAAAGGCAGATAGTAGCTTGCTAGTGAAGGCAAGTGAAAATGGATATATTTACATGTGCATTTATGTTGATGATATTATTGTTACAGGAACAGATGCTCAAGGAATCAATGAACTTAAGAAGCAAATAGAGAAGGAGTTTAAGATAAGTGATTTGGGAAACTTATCTTATTTTCTAGGAATGCAGATTGTGTATACTCAACATGGAGTATATGTTTCACAAGAGAGATACTTGAAGAATCTTCTAGCCAAGTTTAACATGGAAGATTGCAGGACCTCAA
Source organism: Ceratopteris richardii (assembly GCA_020310875.1). Classification (NCBI taxonomy): domain Eukaryota; kingdom Viridiplantae; phylum Streptophyta; class Polypodiopsida; order Polypodiales; family Pteridaceae; genus Ceratopteris; species Ceratopteris richardii. The sequence goes on along the minus strand of CM035422.1, from coordinate 131,554,968 downwards.
CTACACCATTGGAGGTAAATCATAAATTAAGCAGGTATGGAGGTGAAGAGTTCAATGACATGAAGAAATATCAGAGTTTGGTAGGTAGTCTAATCTATGCTACCTTGACAAGGCCAGATCTATCATATGCAGTAGGTGTGTTGTCACAATTCATGCATTGTCCAAAGAAGACTCATTGGATTGCAGCCCAAAGGGTACTCAGATATATCAAGGGAACCCTAAGTGAAGGTTTGTATTATGGTTTCACTTCTGATACAAGAATCAAAGTGTTTAGTGATGCAGATTGGGCAGGTGACTCAGATGATAGAAGGTCTACCCATGGATATCTATGTTATGTTGGAGACAAGTTAGTGTCTTGGTGTTCAAAGAAGCAACACACAGTTGCTTTATCATCCACAGAAGCTGAGTATAAGGGAATGGTAGAAGCTGCAAAAGAAGTGATATGGTTGAAGACCTTGATGAAGAGTTTTGAGTTTGATCATAGTACTCCAATAATTTTTGGAGACAATATGAGTTCTTTGTATTTGGCAGCTAACCCTGTTTTTCATGCCAG
>CM035422.1:131519415-131546915 GCA_020310875.1 Ceratopteris richardii | reverse complement strand
TATCCAACTTTCCATTAGAATGAGAGAATAAAGAGTTGATCATCAATAATTTTAGGCGCATCATCCCCTTATTCCTCTACTAAACGAAGTGTAAGAGTGTGGAAGATATTCCAAATTCTCTCGGAAAAAATCTCCTATTTGATGAAACAGATCTACTTGCAATGGCGAGAAAAGCAAAATAAAGACAATACAGCTGTCTTCGACAGTTAAAAATAGTTAAGGATGATATGGAGTTCAATTTGGATTCAACAAAAATATGAAAGATGTGATGGTACTCTTAATCATTTTCGTTTCCTTGGAAAGAAACATTAAAATTTGAAGCCTTAGCCGAACCATAAATGAAAGTGTCCGTGTTCCCCTTGATTCTAGGAATTTTGGGAAGACACTTTGGAATGCTATAAGAGGGGAAACCCTCTGGAAGTTCTGGAGGGAGTGGTGTGCCATGAATTTTGGACACTGTCCTGAAGAGTGGTCGATCGAGAAGTCTCTATTCCTCCTTGACAAAATAATCTCCAATTGTAAGCGGTATCAACCCTTTAGGCATCATAAAGTGTTTCTCATCGACAACAACAAGCTCAAATCCAAGTGGGTCTCGCATGAAAGGGATGGGAGGATTGTTAACCTCCTTTGTAACACACTTTAGGCCAGCAAGTTCCACCCCTGCTTTGTGGGATTCGGGGGATCCCAAGGTCAGAAGTCCCATTCACTTGTAACTTCTTTCAACTCTTTAATTAAAGTCCGGGAGAGGAAGCTAGGTCCGAACTTCCTTTATTTGAAAAAAAAAAATGAAAATATCATCATATAAATCATCGAAAATTTCTAGAAAGTCTAAGAAATACGCTGGTGGCTGATAACAAGAGAAATGAAAATCATGTGCTGAAGATTCATGTAGGAAGGTGTGCCATACATAAAGGAAATCAACAAAGACGTTATTTGCAAGCTGTTGCAAAAATTATGATTAGGATCAGCTAGGTTGGATAATGGAGAATAATCTGATATAGGGTTTGCTTAATGGTATCAATACCCCGAAAGCTTAGGAACATTTTTATTTCTTCTCTTTGACTATGTCAGTAACACTATTCTCAATAATGAAAGCATATATAGATTACGGTTTTTTTCAAGTCCCTCTAGAGGATAATTAATGTACTTAAAGAAATCCATGGTAATTTTGGAATAAAGGATCTAAACAAAAATAATCGTTGGTCAATCCTTCATAAAGAATACAAACAATTCTGAACAAAAAAAACAGGATATTTAGGCTTATGCGTCAACCCAATTGAATTCAAAGTCTGTTTGAATTAAATATGTATTAAACTATGTCAAAATAAGGCTTCATGAAAGATGCCACTAATTTGAAAGAGACGAGATCTGTAGGCTTGGGAGGAATGCTACTGAAAATTTTTGAAACAGAAGAGCCCATTCATTTTATGTGTTCATCTTGGGTGCTTGAAACTTCTTTATGCACCTATCTCATAGAACATTCGATCCTTAAAGTATTTCCTTCACTAGCCTCTTGTTATATTACAATTAAGCAGCTTCTTAATCAGCTGTAGGTTGTATATGCATAGCTTGCGGGATATAATTATTCATTACTAGATAACTATTTCTTTGTATTTGCATGTGCTCACGGTTATTCACATCTTATTCAAAAACGTATTGAATAACGTATTGACAAGAGTGCCAGTATATATGTTGTTGAGGAGATTGTGTGTTTAACGTGTCTCCGCTTTGTTCTTCAATAAACCATGAAATTAATATCTTCTGACTGCTCATGAAATGGCTCCTTTGTAACTCATACATGTGTCAATTGAATGAGTTGAAGAGTGCGAATCCAAAGATTTGAAATATATTCCATTTTATATAAAGCTATTGAGGGGGCAAGAGAAAAAATTTGCACTTGATCTTTTGTGCATGCTTTGCATAACAACTACCACAGTTAACCTTTTCCTTTTTTCTTTGCTTTTGGTTGATTGCAATTAGAATAGTGTTGGAGTTTGATGAGTGGGGAATCCACATAAATGGTACATGTGTAATTGTAATATACCCATAAGAGGGACATATATGTCTCATCATTCGAAAATATATCGACTATTGAAGCCACCAGATGAGCGTTGATAACTCATTATAAAGCTTTGCAGATAGGGAAACCAAGAGAGTTAATCGCGTACTTGAAGACATGCCGCATATACATTTGTATTAAAGATCATTGTGATACCATATAAATCAAGAGATTCCGTTGTCTGCATCATACCTTGAGGAGAAATACTATTCAAGCATGTGAACGTTGTATGAGTGTGACACAAAACATTGAAAAACAAAAGAATTATATGAAAAGTAAAACGCAAAACGCGCATAAAGTGATTTAAAACCAAACCTATAATAAAACAATGAGAAAAAAAACGAAACGAAAATCAAGGAAGAAAGTGTGGACGAAAAAAGAGGAAAAAAAAAAGATGCACGAACATATGCATGTCGGGCTAGAAATAGAAAAACGTAAGCGCCTAGTTTTCACCGTAGCTCGGACAGATAGAAGCATCGACTCTGCTTTGCTTTTGTCTTTGCCTCGGTATTTTAGTCAAGACTGGAGAGTCCATACTCTGATGAGCTCCAAGCTTGCGGAACTCGTCGCTCAGTATCCTTCGAACGCCTTGGAGTCTAGCGCAGTAGAAGTTTGTGTTTTCTAAGATTGGATTAGGTTGCTGCTATGACTTCTTCAGGACCTTCTATCACATGCTATGCTTCACCCACACAAAGTGTGTTGCCTCTGCAGAACGATGAAATTTATTATCTGTGTGGCTGTTTCGGAGTTTCCTAATTTCCCCTATTCTCCTCTGATCGGCTTAGCTAGCTTTTCTGCGACTCCTTCTGTATTATCTTGACTGAGAGCTACCGATCAGCCGACATCGAATGACCTGAATTGTTGCTTGGCATAGTACCATTCATCGAGCCTTACCTCCAAAATTTGCGGACTGGACGGAGAAAGAAGAGTGCATGGAGTTCAAGTGTTGAGCGAAACTCCTCCGCGTATCTGCGCGCAAGTTGATTATATGCGAGTTTTAGTACTTCGAATCCACACATGTTTTGTTAGATATGAGAACAACCGATAGGGTGCAGGTTAATTCATTCGCTCTGTCTTCATTAATTATTGTTTGCTTGATGGTTATGTTACTTTCATTTTACGTTTAAATGCTCAGCATATATTCCCTTGTGAAATTAGCATACATTGACTCGATAAAAAGTGCGCTATGTAGCAGATGGACACAAGTAGAGATCGAAATTTACAATTATGTTTGTTGTAGTAACTTGTCTTGATGTTTTAATCATGTAAGATGTTTTAGTAATGTAATTGAAGACAGGAAGAAGAAACGTTAAGTGTGTTGAACTCAGTCAGTGAAAGGACATCATATAACTTATGCATATCTTTCAAGAGCAATCCAATTACCACTGAAGACTTTGACCGATTGAAGAATTGGCGAAGATATGCAAATTGGAATATGATGAACAAAACGGAACTCAAGCACTATTTCTGAATAGTGGAGCATGAAAAAGATTACACAACATGTGCACCTTTTCGAGCCCTATCGGCTTGTGAAGAATCATCATCGCATTGACTCCTATCTTTCTCTCCGTGCAGAAGCAAAGAATTTCTCGAATTTCCCATCTTTGGGATGAAGAATACTAATCAATAACTCTACATTTGAAAATAGTATGAAAAGTTTGTGAATTCCTCTGATATGCCAATTGGTGATGTTGTGTGGGTGCATATATTCCGTCCTCAGGGCATTGTTAGCAGAGAAGATGATGAGATGTGAAGGTGTTGAAAAGTAGATAGGAGCAAAGTTTGGTTGTGAAGTAGTCTTTTGTTCTAAGGTTCATCTTGGTAATTGTTTTATGGACATCCTCATGAATTGTATTGACAAGAGTCTTTCTTAGCATTGTTTTTGTGAACGGAGAGAATTCATGGGAGGTCACTATGAAGGAGGACAAAGCCGAGGGTGAATCGGGGTTCTCTTTTGCCTTTGATATGATTTCTATGTGTTTCATGGATCGTGACTATATTGTATATAGTGTTTTTAGAGTTCGTCAAGATCATGTATGTATAAGCATACATAGAAGACTATGGTTTGAGAGATTTCTATGTTATTGACGATAATGCTACTGATGATCTTTATAAGATGAGATGTTTTGCAGGACAAAGATAAATGATGTTCGAACTCGAAAGATCAAAGACTTGATGATGAAGATGATCATATTGAGACCGTGATTTACGACAAGATTCTTTGAAAGTATTGTCATCGTCAATGACATCATCGAAAGGAATACAAGAAGACCCGTGCATCAACACGGAGGACACACAGAAATATGAGAATTACCTTGTGATTGAGAGTGTGATTGAGAGTGAGAGTGAGAGTGAGAGTGAGAGTGTGAGTCTGAATGAGATTGTGATAGCTCGGGGGTGGTCGGGAGGTCGAAGCTTCATCAAGAAGCTATTTTTCAATGCTATTGTATCACGAAAGATGAGGCTTTATCCGAAAGCTATTGATTGTGTATTGCAACATTGGATTCATGAAGATAAGTTACTATCTTGTATTTGATTTTTTTTCATTTGACCTGAATTTATTTATTGCCATGTTTGAGTGTTCATGAAACTAATGTTTAGATATTTCTTTTGTATGTTTGAGTGTTGATCTTTATGGTCATGATGAGGAACGTTACAAGTGGTATCAGAGTTTGTTTTATTATAGGTTTGGTTTTAAATCACTTTATGCGCGTTTTGCGTTTTACTTTTCATATAATTCTTTTGTTTTTCAATGTTTTGTTTCACACTCATACAACCTTCACATGCTTGAATAGTATTTCTGCTCAAGGTATGATGCAGACAACGGAATCTCTTGATTTATATGGTATCAAAATGATCTTTAATACAAATGTATATGCGGCATGTCTTCCAGTACACGATTAACTCTCTTGGTTTCCCTATCTGCAAAGCTTTATAATGAGTTATTAACGTTCATCTGGTGGGTTCAATAGTCGATATATTTTCGAATGATGAGACATATATATCCCATTTATGGGTATATTACATTCTTCCCCTCTTTGAAGAACTCTATCCTCAGAGTTGGCAAAAGAATAGATACTATCAGTGCTAACTTTTATTGAGATCATTCTTCATTCGACGAATGATCTCAATAAAAGTTAGCACTGATAGTATCTATTCTTTGCCAACTCGGAGGACAGAGTTCTTCAAAGAGGGGAAGAATGTAATATACCCATAAGAGGGATATATATGTCTCATCATTCGAAAATATATCGACTATTGAAGCCACCAGATGAGCGTTAATAACTCATTATAAAGCTTTGCAGATAGGGAAACCAAGAGAGTTAATCGTGTACTTGAAGACATGCAGCATATACATTTGTATTAAAGATCATTGTGATACCATATAAATCAAGAGATTCCGCTGTTTGCATTATACCTTGAGGAGAAATACTATTCAAGCATGTGAACGTTGTATGAGTGTGAAACAAAACATTGAAAAACAAAAGAATTATATGAAAAGTAAAACGCAAAACGCGCATAAAGTGATTTAAAACCAAACCTATAATAAAACAATGGGAAAAAAAACAAAACGAAAATCAAGGAAGAAAGTGTGGACGAAAAAAGAGGAAAAAAAAAACATGCACGAACATATGCATGTCGGGCTAGAAATAGAAAAACGTAAGCGCCTAGTTTTCATCGCAGCTCGGACAGATAGAAGCATCGACTCTGCTTTGCTTTTGTCTTTGCCTGGGTATTCTAGTCAAGACTGGAGAGTCCATACTCTGATGAGCTTCAAGCTTGCGGAACTCGTCATTCAGTATCCTTTGAACGCCTTGGAGTCTAGTGCAGCAGAAGTTTGTGTTTTCTAAGATTGGATTAGGTTGCTGCTATGACTTCTTCAGGACCTTCTATTACATGCTATTCTTCACCCACACAAAGTGTGTTGCCTCTGCAGAACGATGAAATTTATTATCTGTGTGGCTATTTTGGAGTTTCCTAATTTCCCCTATTCTCCTCTGATCGGCTTAGCTAGCTTTTCTGCGACTCCTTCTGTATTATCTTGACTGAGAGCTACCGATCAGCCGACATCGAATCACCTCAATTGTTGCTTGGCATAGTACCATTCATCGAGCCTTACCTCCAAAATTTGCGGACTAGATGGAGAAAGAAGAGTGCATGGAGTTCAAGTATTGAGCGAAACTCCTCTGCGTATCTGCGCGCAAGTTGATTATATGCGAGTTTCAGTACTTCGAATCCACACATGTTTTGTTAGATATGAGAACAACCGATAGGGTGCATGTTTATTTATTCGCTCTATCTTCATTAATTATTGTTTGCTTGATGGTTATGTTACTTTCATTTTACGTTTAAATGCTCAGCATATATTCCCTTGTGAAAGTAGCATACAGTGACTCGATAAAAAGTGCGCTATGTAGCAGATGTACACAAATAGAGATCGAAATTTACAATTATGTTTGTTGCAGTAACTTGTCTTGATATTTTAATCATATAAGATGTTTTAATAATGTAATTGAAGACAAGAAGAAGAAACGTTAAGTGTGTTGAACTCAGTCAGTGAAAGGACATCATATAACTTATGCATATCTGGATGAATTTCAAGAGCAATCCAATTACCACTGAAGACTTTGACCGATTGAAGAATTGGCGAAGATCTGCAAATTGGAATATGATGAACAAAACGGAACTCAGGCACTATTTCTGAATAGTGGAGCATGAAAAAGATTACACAACATGTGCACCTTTTCGAGCCCTATTGGCTTGTGAAGAATCATCATCGCATTGACTCCTATCTTTCTCTCCGTGCAGAAGCAAAGAATTTCTCGAATTTCCCATCTGTGAGATGAAGAATACTAATCAATAAGTCTACATTTGAAAATAGTATGAAAAGTTTGTGAAGGATGTTGCTTCATCTGATATGCCAATTGGTTATGTTGTGTGGGTGCATATATTCCGTCCTTAGGGCATTGTTAGCAGAGAAGATGATGAGATGTGAAGGTGTTGAAAAGCAGATAGGAGCAAAGTTTGGTTATGAAGTTGTCTTTTGTTCTATGGTTCATCTTGGTAATTGTTTCATGGACATCCTCATGGAATTGTATTGACAAGAGTCTTTCTTAGCATTGTTTTTGTGAACGGAGAGAATTCATGGGAGGTCACTATGAAGGAGGACAAAGGCCGAGGGTGAATTGGGGTTCTCTTTCGCATTTGATATGATTTCTATGAGTTTCATGGATCGTGACTATATTGTATATAGTGTTTTTAGAGTTCATCAAGATCATGTATGTATAAGCATACACAGAAGACTATGGTTTGAGAGATTTCTATGTTATTGACGATAATGCTACTGATGATCTTTCCAAGATGAGATGTTTTGCAGGACAAAGATAAATGATGGTCGAACTCGAAAGATCAAAGACTTGATGATGAAGATGATCACATTGAGACCGTGATTTACGACAAGATTCTCTGAAAGTATTGTCATCGTCAATGACATCATTGAAAGGAATACAAGGAGACCTGCGCATCAACTCGGAGGACACACAGAAATCTGAGAATTACCTTGTGATTGAGTGTGATTGAGAGTGAGAGTGAGAGTGAGAGTGAGAGTGTGAGTGTGAATGAGATTGTGATAGCTCGGGGGTGGTCGAGAGGTCGAAGCTTCATCAAGAAGCTATTTTTCAATGCTATTGTATCACGAAGGACGAGGCTTTATCCGAAAGCTATTGATTGTATATTGCAACATTAGATTCATGAAGATAAGTTACTATCTCGTATTTGATTTTTTTTCATTTGACCTGAATTTATTTATTGCCATGTTTGAGTGTTCATGAAACTAATGTTTAGATATTTCTTTTGTATGTTTGAGTGTTCATCTTTATGGTCATGATGAGGAACGTTACAGTAATACACAGTGATAAGTTTTACACATGTGCTGAAAAGGAGAAAACCTGTAAGACAATGCAAAAGGAAAGTATCTTCGATAGTTAAGTATGTTCACACAGATTACTAACAAAAAGAATATTTAAGTATGTTCAAGATCTAAATCCTCCCTTTTTTTTAAAATGGAGGTTCCGCCGAGGCCTACTCCCCCGGACTTTAACTTTGAAATTTCAACTGTACAAGGAAGGGCATAGTACCCATGGGACCCCCCTTATCCCACAAGAACAGGAGTTTACAAGTGGGTTGAACGACGGTCACAACTACCGCGAGGATGGTCAAACGGTGGCCAACAGCCATATACAACAATTTCTAGGATTCATATATCCCTACATGTTGCTGCCAAGGGTTGAACCGTCGCCCCCGCCTCAAGAGGCGAGAGGCGCAACCACTAGACCAGCGAACCGGGACAAATCCTCCCTTTTTGAAAAATGCCTCTTAATGCATGATGCTACTTCTTAATTGAGTGTGGTAATAATAGCGAATGTCGTGACGTAGGCCGTTCTCCTTGAGGCGGATGAAGTCTTGTCTTCATTTTTTACTTTTTTCTGCAAAAGAGGCTTAAATTAAATTAACAAGAGAGAGTAAAAGAAGGAAAATAATAATTAAATTAAATTTCCAATGACTGTTCGACCTTTCACTTGCGTTGAAGCTTGTGTTTATTTGTTCCAAAGGCATCCTTAAGCTTTAGGGATCAGTTTAGAAGATCTCTAAGCCATTTTCTCCTAGGAAAATTTAATTCAGGGGTACTGATTCTTGGGAGAATTTCCATATTTTTGGAGTCTAAAATGCTCGTTGCTACTGCTACAAGACATGTGTGAAGATGAGCATTTTCATTGTATAGCATGAATATCGTGAAAAATATTTGTAGTTTGCTATTTTGATTGGCTAATTAAACACAGAAGTGGACAATGGAAGTCATTTTTGTGACTTGCCTTTTGAGTATCCTTTTTGCATAAAACAAGAAAAGGTAAAGCTTCGAACATGAAAAAGGGAGTTGTACATAAAAATAATTTTGCACATGTCGTAATGTACTTCGGAAGAGACGACCCCAGAGAGAGAGAGAGAGAGAGAGAGAGAGAACAATGTACATGGAGGGCATAGAGATCTTTTATGGCGCTCGATTAGAATTGACATGGACTTCTATTTGAGTGAGAGAGCCTTTTCATTTTCAGCCTGAGTCACTTTATTAGAATTGAAGGACATGTACTCTAAAAGGAAGATGTGATGGAAGTAAAAAGTTGTAACACATGTTTTACATTCTACTCAAATTCATGACTTCAACGTGTAAAGCGCCAAAGATAAGGACGGATAAGACGACAAAAGAAAAATATTCGCTTGAGTAGAAGATATGGACACAATGCCTTACATATGCTATGCTCATACCAAGACCAAAAAAGAAATTCACATTGCGAGGATTTATAGCCACATGCAACATCTATGGATAAAATTGAGGTAATGGGTGATGGAGAGTGTTAATCTCCAAAAGAACAAGATATCCTTGATGTTAGACCACTTCTATATCAAGAATAACTTTAAACTCCAACCAATTTTGGAAGACAAGTAACAAACTGTCAAGTCTTTAGCTAACTGTGAAGAAGATCACTTCTTAGAAAAGTCTGCTGCACATTACTCACTCATTAACTAATCAATTGTTTAAAGATTCTGATGAAACTTTGTAGAAAGTGTTGTCTAAAGTTTTCGCACCTCCTCCAAGTTAAAACACTTCAAAAGCTTAAGTAGATTATGACAAATGATCCAAACAATCTACCTATGTCTGAAACTATCTTCTTGTAGAGTCGATTTTGACACCTGCAACTTCTAACACATAGTTCTCCCAAACTAGAACCCGTTTAGGTGAATGCTTTTAGCCATAGATGGCTTACCTTCCAACTTAGATTTTGACTCCTGATTTGTGTAAAACTTTACACTGTGCACTGAGATCTGATCAATTCTTTGATCATCGAGATTGTGCCTATTTCAGAAGACACTCAACACTTTCTCACATATAGATGTTCCTATACAAACTTCTCTCAGTCTGTTTGCAATTAGACTCTTAAAATTTAACCATAGATAGATTAGATGGATTTAGATGTCTACAAAAGGATTTCTGATATAATCAAACACAGAAGGAGAACTGAAGAAAAGATCAATGCGCAATTCTCTGAACATTCTTTCTATTCAACTCATCCTACATCTGATGGATAATACACACAATAATCATCATCTATTCTTCTCTATCTCATCTATATTTCATCTCACTTTTCTAATACGATCATATATATATATATATATATATATATATATATATATATATATATATATATATATATATATATATATATATATATATATATATATATATATATGAGTACTGATTCGTCATTACTTCAAGTATTTTGAAGTATTTTCAAAACTAATGTACATATGTTTATATAACTTTTCTTCATGAACCTTCAATTCACTTCACGAGGCTAGACTTCAATCTTTTCTTCACGTCTTCATTTCTACGCTTCATATAATCTCCAATTGTTGATTTTCTTTCTCCAACAACTCCCCCTCAATCATCAATTGTGATTACCTGCATCTTCTTTATTCCTGCCATATCTTTCAACCTCTGCAGCTTTGGTCCATCCAAGCTTTTTTTCATCATATCTGCAAGTTGATCTTTTGTAGGAGTATGTATAACTTCTATTTCTTTATCAACAACCTTCTCTCTTAAAAAATGATATTGAATCTCAATATGTTTATTCCTAGCATGGAATACAGGATTTGCTGCCAAATATAAAGAACTCATATTGTCTCCACAAATGATAGGAGTACTCTGAACAATATAAAAAATCTTCATAAGAGTCTTTAACCATATTACTTTGCACCTTCTACCATGCCTTTGTATTCTGCTTCTATAGATGATAAAGCAACTGTATGTTGCTTCTTAGAGCACCATGAGATTAGCTGATCTCCCACATAACACAAGTATCCATGTGTTGATCTTCTATCATCAGAATTACCTGCCCAATCTGCTTCATTGTATATTTTAACTCTTGTATCTAAAGTAAATCCATAGTAGAAACCTTCGTTAAGTGTGCCCTTGATGTACCTAAGTACTCTTTGTCCGGCATTCCAATGTTCCTTTCTAGGACAATGCATGAATTGAGATAGAACTCCAACTGCATATGATAAATCAAGCCTTGTTAATGTAGCATAAATCAAGCTACCCATCAACCTCTGATAAAGCTTCATATCTTTGAATTCTTCTCCTCCATCTCTACTCAACCTATGATTCACCTCCATTGGAGTTGGTGCTATCCTGCAATCTTCCATTTTAAATTTGATTAGCAAATTTTCAGATACCTTCCTTGAGTTACATATACTCCATGTTGAGTATATAAAATCTCCATTCCAAAAAAGAATGACAAAGTTCCCAAATCACTGATTTTGAATTCTTTGCTTCTTAATCATGTGTATACCTTTATCATCTGTTCCTGTAAGTATTATGTCTTCAACATAAATACAAACATAAATAAATCCATCCTCACTTGCTTTGACAAGAAAGCTACTATCTGCCTTTGATGCTTGAAATCCAAGTTGCTTTAAGAACTTTACAAGCCCATAATTCCATGCCCTTGGGGCCTGCTTCAAACCATACAAAGCTCTCTTGAGCTTACACACATGATTTGGATACATGTGATCTTTGAAACCATCTGATTGTTCCATGTAAACTTCATCTGAAATATAACCATTCAAAAATGCATTCTTCACATCTAATTGAGATAATTTCCAACCTTTGCAAGAAACAATTGCTATGAGAGTCCTTATGGTTGTCATTTTTGCAACAGGACTATAAGTTTCATCATAGTCCACACCATATGTCTGTGCATATTCCTTTACAACAAGCCTGGCTTTGTACCTAGATACACTTCCTTCTGCAAACGTCTTTGTCTTGTAGACCCATTTGCATCCAATAATCTTTTAACTATTTGGTTTAGGAACCAGATCCCATGTCTCATTTTCCATTAATGCATCATATTCTTCCTCCATAGCTTTTTCCCAATTCTTCTTTCCTTTGGCTTCATCATATGTAGATGGATCTTCATCTGCTTTTAACATACAAGCATAATCTTTAGTAGTCAAGAATGAAGTATCATAGCTATACCTTGTAGGTTGCCATTTATGCCTAGATGCCCTTTTGAGTTCTCCACTTCTTAAGCTTTCTGGTTCATCATATTCTAGATGAAACATTGGCCTTTATTCTACTTCAACTTGTCCTTCATTACTCTCTTCTTCATCATATATTTGAACCCTTGTTTTACCTTTCTTCTGATTTAAAATATCTTCATCACCTACATGAACATTAAGTGTACCTGCATACCAAGTACCTTGCTCATGAAATGAAACATCCTTAGAAAAAAGGAATTTCTTTGTGGATGGACTCCACAACCTATAACCCATCTGCTTGTCATCATAGCCAATGAATACATACTTCTCTGCTTTAGGTTCCAATTTATGCCTCAATTGGGATGGCACATATGCATATGCTAAACATCCAAATATTTTAGAATGATCCAATGTAGGTCTCTTACCCCACCAAGCTTCATATAGTGTCATACCCTTCAAGGCTTTACATGGTAACCTATTGACCAAATATGTGGCTCTGTTTATAGCCTCAGCCCAAAAAAAATTGGACAATTTTTCTCCTTCATCATTGATCTTGGAAACTCAACAAGAGTTCTGTTTCTTCTCTCTACTACCCCATTTTGTTGAGGAGAGTACCTGCAAGTAACCTCTCTCTTTATACCTGCATTCCACAAATAATCACTGAATTCATTTGAGAAATACTCTCCCCCTCCATCTGACCTTAACCTCTTCAATTTTTGACCTGTAATTCTTTCTACATATGCATGATAGTGTTTAAATGTATTAAACACTTTTGACTTGTCTTTGATCACATAGATTGTAATCCACCTATTAGCATCATCAACAGATATGACATAATATCTTGAACCATTTATACTAAAGTCCTTTGAAGGACCCCACACATCTGTATGTACCAATTCAAGTCTTTCTGAATACATAAAACCATGCTTAGAGTAAGATTGCTTGTGAGCCTTACCTAATTGACATGCCTCACATCTGTATGTCATATGTTGACGTGCAACATTAGGCAATCCAAGCACTAAACCATTGTTAACCATATCTTTAATACCTCTTACATTCAAGTGTCCAAGTATTTTAAGCCAAAGATCCAATTTAGACACTTTTTGCTCTCCATATGTGAACATAGCATGTCCAATATTACCTTGTATCTTTATTGTGAAGAGCCTTCCTTCCTTCTTTCTTGTAACAATTTGTTTATACTCTTGACTAGGGTCTTCAACATAAACTCCATCATTAGTGAACCTTACCTCATATCCTTTTTCGACAATTTTTCCTACAGTAATCAAATTCTTTGGAATTGTAGGAACATACAAAACCTTACTCAAGAGAGTACTCCCATCTTTGTCTTTAAGTGAACCAATTGACATCACTTTGTGATTTGTATTGTCACCTATTTGAATTGTGTGATTAATTGCCTTATGATCTAGATCAATCATCAAAGCAATGTTTCCACTCAGATGATTACTACATCGTGAATCAATATAAAATACTCTCATGTCTTCATGTGAGGCTTCACATGTTGCATTCATAATAAGAGTTGAATCTTCTTTCTGATCTGATGCATAATTATAGTAGGTGTTATTATAGGATTGATTTTCGAAGTTTCTTCCTCCACTTCTTCTAGAAGAATTCCTACAACCTCTACGTCTAAAGTTTCCTCTCTGATATCTACCACCTCTTCCTCTTTGATTAAAATTCTGATTAAAATTACCATTGCTTTGATTATTATGCCAACAATCATGAGATAGATGATAAGTCTTACCACATATCCAACAAGCTCTAACATTATCTTTGTTATTGCTGCCTCTTCCTCTATTTCTGCCACTTCCTCTTGCTCTTAGGAAGTTTTCCTAACTCGGAGTACCTTCATCTTTAACTGATTGTTGCTTTCCTTTACTAGCTTTCTTCTTGTCTTTAGAATACATTGCATGACCTGCACTCTTATCAACATCTCCTTTGATATCATTCTCAAAAGTTATCATATGTCCGAACAATTGATTCAAATCAGGAGTGAAATGATCTAATGAAAGTTTTGTAGACAATATAAAAGGCTTCCACTTGTCATCTCCTCTTAACCCTATGAGAATTTGTCTTACCAACTTATCTTCTTCAATATCTTCATCAATTGCACCTAAAGAATCAGCAATGTCTTTCATCTGTGTCACATAATCAAATATTGATTGTGAAGCCTTCTTCTTGAATGTAGTAAATTCTGCCCATAATGAAGCTTTCCTGATTTGGTTGTATTCTGAAAATGCTATTCCAAAGCATTCCATATGTCACTTGCACTTTCAAGTCCTCTGATATGAGGAAGCAAATAATCATTCACTGCCATGTAGATTATGCTCGTTGCTTGAGCATCCTTCTTCATCCAAATCTTTATATATGCAAGCTCCTCCCTAGTTGGAACACTAGGATCTTTGAACTCTGGCTTTTCTTCCTCTCCTGTGATGTATCCCATCAGATCTTTGCTCATGAGATGAGCTTCCATTCTCATAGACCAAGCTGGATAATTCTCTCTATCCAACTTCTCAATTTGGAGACTATCTCCCATCCTTTCTTCACCTGTACTATCAAATCTTTAATCCTTATAAGAAATGAATGTACCTTAGCTTCGAAGTTTGCTCCTTATGATCCTTTTGATTGCCTTTATGTGTCTCCCTTCAATTTTTCTTTCACACTTTAACCATTTTGAATCTTCAAGGTTTGAAATTTGTACACCTACAGCAATCGGGGTCTTCCTTTTCCTCAATCTGATAGATCCTGCTCTGATACCACTGATGGAGAGTGTTAATCCCCAAAAGAAGAAGCTATCCTTGATGTTAGAACACCTTTATATTAAGAATAACGCTAAACTCCTACCAATTTTGGAAGACAAGCAACAAACTTTCAAGACTTTAGCTAACTCTGAAGAAGATCACTTCTTAGAAAAGTCTGTTGCACGTTACTCACTCATTAACTAATCAATTGTGTAAAGATTCTGATGAAACTTTCTTAAATGTATCGCATAAAGTTTGCGCACCTCCTCGAAGTCAAAACACTTCAAAAGCTTAAGTAGCTTATGAGGAATGATCCAAACAATCAACCCATGTCTGAAGTTGTCTTCTTGTAGAGTCTATTTTGACACCTAAAACTTCTAACACATAGTTCTCCCAAACTAGAACCCATTTAAGCGAATGCTTTTAGCCATAGATGGCTTACCTTCCAACTTAGATTTTGACTCCTCATTTGTGTAAAACTTAACATTGTGCACTGAGATCTGATCAATTCTTTGATCATCGAGATTGCGCCTCTTTCAAAAGACACTCAACACTTTCTCACATATAGATGTTCCTATACAAAATTCTCTCAGCTTGTTTGCAATTAGACTCTTAAGATTTAACCATAGATAGATTAGCTATGGATTTAGATGTCTACAAACCAATTTGTGATATAATCAAACACAGAAGGAGAACTGAAGAAAAGATCGACACGCAATTCTCTGAACATTCTTTCTATTCAACTCATCATACATCTAATGGATGATACACACAATACTCATCATCTATTCTTCTCTATCTCATCTATATTTCATCTCACTTGTCTAATACGATCATATATATATATATATATATATATATATATATATATATATATATATATATATATATATATATATATATATATATATATATATATATATATATATATATATATATATATATATATATATATATATATATATATATATATATATATATATATATATATATATACATATGAGTACTGATTCGTCATTACTTTTAAGTATTTTGAAGTATTTACAAAACTAATGAACATATGTTTATAGAACTTTTCTTCCTGAACCTTCACTTAACTTCATGAGGTAAGACTTCAATCTTTTCTTCACATCTTCATTTCTAGGCTTCATATAATCATCAATTGTTGATTGTCTTGCTCCAACAATGGGGTGTGTGAAAAAATTTCTCAATCATCATTCAAGTAATATAGGGAGGCTTTTGCATTGTTTGTAGGATGCTACGAAATTTCAAGCATGCATATGAATATCAAACGTATTTTGGTATTTAATGTGTAGGAAAACATGCAGAAGTAGATTAATATATAGAAAAACATTTTCTAGATGTAGAAATCTATTTCTACAAAGAACACGCAAAGCATCAGAGGGTTCGCTTAAGCCAATAAGATATATTGCTTATCTCCAGGTGAATTAAACATCAACGAATGCAGTCTATTATTGGAGATGATTTTTATGTTTATGCTTATGGCTATAATCATGGTTATTGCAAGTTTTACAACATGAACTGTAATATGTCATTCTGTATTGCATGTTTGTACCTCCTCTACTTGTCTTTGTATATTAGAGGATTTGATTCCGCTACATGTGTGATACATCTCTACATGCAAGCCTGATATGCTTTTGTGAACGTTTTTCTTTCAACTTTTTCAAACAAACTAGGAACTCTAAAGGTAGTGCATCAATGTCCGAACGTATGAACGGGCATCTCAAGATTCATACCAATGCGCATCTCAAAACATTTTTGGAGTTCTTGATCGATGTGCAAAATGAGGGAGACTTAGAAATCTTTGTTCAGAAGCCCAAATCAATGAAAAGGACTAAGAACTTTGTCATGATTATCTTTTTCCTATTCTATTTGTCTCTCTTACACACATGTCATCCCTCTATCACTTTCTCTAACTGGGATACCAAGATGGAAGGGCTGAAATTAAGTACTCTCTTCCTCTCCCATTTCCAATTGTCCCCAAGGGCTTTGATCTTGTTTGTTCCCTATGGAAAGCGTGGAATCAGATGAAACCTTTTTGCACCATCACTAATGATTGGAAGTGGGCTATTGGGATTAGATAGAGCAACTCTTTTTGGTTCCCAATCAGGGATATCATAAGAGTGGATTCTAAAAGCCTCAAAGTATCCTAGAAACTCTGGAATAAAGGTTTTAGAATGTGGAAGCTCCTCAAGCACCAAACTACAAAGAATTGGATCATCTTTGAAGATACTGATATGAATTACAAAACTGACCATGAAGACTAGTGTTTATTAAGATAAAGGATCAATTTTTGGAACGAATCTAAGTCATGCCTCATGTTGGGTAGGAATCCCCCCCCCCCCCCCCCCCCCCCCCCATTTGCAGAGTTTGAGATGATAGCAATAATATCCAAAAAATCAAAAGAATTGGATGTCGATCAGATGAAAATTGAATTTCAAGGACTTTTTGAACTTTTTCATAAAAAATAAAAAAGCAATGTTGCGGTGGAAGACTCTGGTTAGAAGGACATGGACCAATATCAAAGTCGCTTAAACTTGTGGCACTTCTCCTTTGTGCAAGTGATGCACGAGTAGTAGGGAGGACTTGTCGGGACACCTATGGTTCTCCTTTTGAGGATCATTGCGATTTGGAAATGCCTCAACAAGATTCTTTTATTGCTTAATCAAGCTAATTAAAAGCAAGCTCTACTTGGGAAAGACAAAGAGTGCTTGTCTACTCTTTAGGATACCATTAGGATCGAAGAACTTTAGACGATCTAGAAGGAAAGATCCATGATCAACTTTGGCAAATAGTGCAAAGATTGTTGTATTGAGGAGTCCCGTAAGTGCCTAGGTAACAGGATCTGTGCCCCTAATAACTATACCCCTTTTAGGCACCACAAGGTGTTCATTGTGGAGAACAACATGGTACAAAACAAGTGGATCGCCCACAAAGGGAAGGAAAGGTTACCAACCTTCTTTTTCGTTCTCCCGAATAAGTTCTATTTTTTTCTTTCCCTTTTTTTTTTAATAATTTAGAGCTGTTTGTACAAAAGAATCATGCATCACGTTCTTTATTAAGATGAAAAATTCAAATTGGAAGAGGAAGATACCTCTTCTTAACAATCTACCATAGAACCATTTTTGGCTAAGATTGATGATCCTTCTCGATACCTCTAAAGGTTTACTTGTTCTTGTAAAGGTATGCTCCTACTAACTTCACCCTCACCTCAAGGTCTCATGTAACTGTTTGCAACCTTCATTGATATTGGACTGTAGACCTTCAAGGGATCCCTTTGGGGAGAGGTTACAATGATCTCCTTCCTTGTCAAAAGCAATTCAGTGAACTATGAATTGGTTAAGGGCATCGACACTTTCATCCCTCTTTTGGGTGTCATTGGTGAAAGTAAAAATGATCAAAACTCAAGAAGATCCCAATTAAAAATACCTCATAAGCTAACAAGTTGGACCTTCCCCATCCACGAAAGCTTTTAAATAATCGTTTAAGAATAAAGAGTTTACAATAGGAATCATTATCTCCAAGTGATAGTTTTTTCTAATAAAGTACGTTCTTCTAGTTTTAGATGGAGTGAAGATGGCTTTTTAAGCTTCCCACATTTGCACAATGGTTCTTAGAGTTCATCATAAACAAACAAAAAAATCCTTCCAAGTATCATTTGTGGGTGGATTATTTCAAGCTTCCATTCTTATTTATCGTTTTTTCAATAACATTATTGCCCCTCTTCGTTGAGCACTAGCACTTGGAGGTGATTCCAATTTATGAGGGAACTTCCTAATCAAGTCTGCGCCGATAACACCCACAAACGTTTCTGAACTTTGAGCGTAACCACGTTCTCTCTTCCTCAATTAACATAGACAATATGGATGAGGAATGTCCAGAGAAAGAATTTATCTATAAAGATCTTCCCAACGAATGCTTTCATTGTGCTACTTAGGGCCATGGAATAAGATAACATGCTTTGAGAAAAGGGGCCCGATGAGAAAAGTCTCAAATGTGGTAAAACCTACCAATTTGATGACCGGGGCATTGAGCATATCGGAAACCCCTCTCAATGTCCATGCGAAGGTGAACTACCTTATTTGCATGATGCAAACTCTTCCATGAGAGTGGGACATTATTATGTGAAAAAACCCCCTTTAATCTACATCTAAAGGTGATGTACCTTCTTGGACCAATGCGAGGTCTTTAAAGGTGGATTTATTTGAAGAAAATGCTTTGTTAGAAAAGTCTTTCACGCGGGTTGAGCATTGACTATTTCCTACACAACCATTAGTCTCCATCTAAAGGTGAACTAGCTTGTTGGCCTGATGTGAAGTGTTCGAAGATGTATTTGAATGAGATCCTTTGTAAGCACCATCCCTCTTACCTTTGATTGCTTTCCAAATCTTGAATGTATTTCATGAAGCCATATCTCGAAACCTGCCCAAAATCTTGATCACAATATTGATAACTTGTCTCGTATTCCACAAGTGGATAAATCTAACAAAGACCTTCATGTATTTCTGGATGTCAATCCATTGGTAGAATGTCCTTGTGGCTTGTTTTATCCCATATAATTCTTACTTTGGGTTACCTCTCCGGATTTCTATTTAGAAATTTTACCACATAAGTTAGAATATGCCAACACTAGAGGTACCTTTGAACTATTCTTAAATTCTTGTGGGAATATCTCTCACTACAGTTTGCGGATTAAACAAGCTCAAAAAGTATCATCCATTCCATTCGTTCAGGTAAGTGAAGAAGAACAATACATTGCTTTTGCATCTCCTTCAATACAAAAAACTGAATGTTTTTAAACTAGTCATACAAAACCTTACTTGTGCTCACTCCAATAGTGAATATATTAGCACCTAGATCATATAGGTTGTTCCTTTTTTCCTAACTTCATCTATATTTGACTGAAATAGGGAGGGGCTTTCTAATGTAAACCACCTGCAGATATATTATTGTTCTCTCGATATACCTATCATATCAATGTTTTCATCCTCTTTGGGTCGATTTTCGTTTTATAATTTTTACACTTTCGTTTATCATCCTCCTCAGTAACATCTACAGAATGAACCTTTGAAATATCTGATCTTAATTTACACGAGGAATCTGGAATGTAGACACGTTTTTCTCAATATGTTTTCTGGATTTCCCTTCTATTTGTTCCTCCACGTTATTGAGTTGTGAATGCAAACTCGAGGTAGTTATATTTCATCGAGCTAAGGAATTTCTGGCATATTTACTAATGTGAAGGTTACCACATAAACACTACAAAGCTCCATTTCTCACTATCACGTTGGATTGTTTGCATTTATGGTGAAACAAATCACATTAACAGCAGGAACAAGGGTATGGCAGAATGAGTTATACCAAAGATGCCTACCTCTTCATTAAAAACAGTTTATACTTTTGTTACCTTCTTCTTATTACTCTTTTTCTTCTTCTTAATCTTCTCTCTCTCTCTCTCACTCTCTCTCTCTCACTCTCTCTCTCTCACTCTCTCTCTCTCTCTCAAACACAGACATCTCTATTAGAATCATTTATAATCCATGTAGATTGGACCACAGCTCCATTGTTGCATACGTCAGAAGTAAGTCAGGTATTCAAATTTCATAATTTAAGGATTTGTTCACTCTGAAGGATTTGTTCGAAACATGTGTGAGAATATTTGGAACCACGAGATTTTATTGTTATGAAAACCTTCAGTTTTTATTTTATTAAATGCAAAAATGCTATAATACGAAAACAAAAGGTAAAAATTATGAGAAACAATCCATTACCATAATGTAGATTTTACTCTATGAGATGTTAGTAAGTTAGAAAATACGTCAGATAGAAAATCTCTGTCATTTCGAAACTATAATGTCGCATACTGTTGTATCTTCTTGTGCTATGTATTGAGCCCCATCAATCGTTAGGGACCTTTGAGTTCCTCTAGTCATAACTGGCAAAGTTGTTTGAGATCAAGGTACCTTTCATGGACAAAACTCATCTACCTTACGGGGGATGAATGAAATTCACTAGCCAATGTGAAACTCTACCCTTCTACCTTAAAGGAATATTACCTTTTCCTGTAGTAAAAGGGTCGCCATGCCCCTCTTCCTTACAATGCAGAGCCCTTAAAATGCAGATCCGTGTTTGATGTTTAGGTGCCTTAAACATCAAATTCGTTTCCTTCAAAGGTGCTTACATGACGCATACATAAAACATTTAACGTGTAGATAATAATTTTAATTTCTCGTTTTTGGGGAAATATAGAACAAGCTCATCCATGACATTCGTAGGTCTACACATATGTCATGAAACGTTATAAGTTTCTAGTTCATTTCAACTGACACTGAGGATACTAGACAAAACACGAAATTTTACATATGTGACATAATAAATCATTTAAGAGAGTGTACATAGACAAATACACACACGCCTCGCGTGTGCAGCAGATCCTCACAACGTGACCTCTGTCTTGGTTTATGCACAACATATGTAAGCAATGACGGACTCGTGCTGTACTGATGGGAACCTTTAATATATATACATTTTCCTTTCCCTTTCCTCTTTGTCGTCGATCGAAGGGAATCTTTCGTTTTTTTTTTGTTCCGTCTCTCAAGTACCTCTCTTGCTATACACTCTCAAATCATTCGTTTTCTTTAACGTTTTATCGAACTAGATGTTGTTCAAAGTTGGGAATATGTATCGCAAACCTTTGAACAAACTTGCCTTTCCGTGGACGTATGATTAAACGTGAAAACCCTTTGACATATTTTTGACAGAATTCACGAGAAAGGAATGTGAGATAATAGATATGCGTGCACTTGTCCCTTCTCTTGTACTTTTCTTTATTTAATTCAACTTCAAGAGAGCAGGCTAATGCCTAACTTTTTTTATATTAAAAAGAAAAAAGTTAAGCCATGTGATTTGATTGTACGTAAAGTGCACATATGACTTGATTTTTTTGTTTTTTTATTTTCAAAAGCATGCGCTTCCGACGCACTCCATGTCTCTTGAACAGCCATTATCACTCGCAAGCGAATCATTACAAAGTTTCTCAAGGATATTTTTATTAATAGGTTTTATTTTTCTTCAAATCTTTAAGTGAGTATATTTTACAGAATAGGTATTAAATGATGATACGTTATTAATCTTAAGGTTATATTAAAAATACTTTTTAGGATTTTGAAAGATAAAACAATGTCAAAGCAGATCGATTCTGTTTGCAAATTACTTCTTTACACAAAAGTGAAAGGATACTATAGATGCTTAGATTTAGAGCTCGTAAAATATACATATCTCTTTAGCTTGCATGTTCCGTTCGTAAGAAACCTACTTTTCGTCTTCAATGAAATACGGATAAGATAAAATATTTCTGTATTCCATTACATAAACTTTGCCTCTAAAATCATCGGGTTGATTACAACTAATACAATTGTGCTGATAGTCAAGGTATCTGTTTTTGCTATCCTTGTTATGTTCCTTTTGAACTATTTACAAAACCATAATACTATCATAATATAGTTATTACTTCAAGTGCGTTTGGACTTTTACATTCATAAAAGAACATGTGGCATGAAGACTGCATAGTATACCACCACTTAGAACTGAGCAGATTGGGCATATTTACGAGTCATAGAGATTGGCAACATGAGAAAAAAGGACTTACATGTCATAACTTGCTAACATAAGTTAAAATGTAGATAAATATGAACGTTATAGTTAGACATTGTTGTAAAGTGATAAAAACATTGTTTTTATAAATAAAGGAAGTTCCGCCTTAGTCTACTCTCCTGTACTTGAATTAATTAAAAGAAAAGTACAAGAGAAGGGGACTAGTCCCGACGGGATCCCCCGAATCCCACAAAGCAACGGTACTTTTATAGATTTTGGATGGCATTACACAGAACGTTAATCACCCTCTCATCACCCTAATGCGGGGCCCGCATGGGTTTAAGCTCGTTGTTGATAAAAATGAGCACTTGATGATGCCTAAAGGGGGAGGGGGGGATTTCTTCCAATTAGCGATCCTTTTGCCAAGGAAGAAGAGCGATTTCTTAATCAACGACTCTTTGGGGGAGTCACCAAAGTTAAAAGCACATCTTTCCTACGACATCTTCCATAGGACCTCCCCTCTCGTGGCATTCGATAAAGTCGTGGAGGAGCCGATCGCTCCCAGCAAAGCTTGCTTCTAATTGATATGTTTCTGAAATCTAATTTTCTTTACAATAATCTCCTAGAGCCTGTTGGAGTTGGGAGAAGTAAAGAAGATGTGAGAAACATCTTTGATGGACCGGTAGCAACGCTTGCACCAAGGAGATATCCCATAAATTTTGCTAGCCTTAAGGTTAGTCCAAATTCCACAATGAAAACTTTGCCATAAGAGGACACACTTTTTTATTTCTATGAGGGGGTGCGAGAGCCATGAACTTCATGTCCCATCGAAGCCACGTCCATGATAGGCACCACTTCTTGTTGAGGTTAACCCGATAATCAAGGGTTTCTTTGATGTTCCGGGTTCTCTATAGGCTATTACCATTGTGCCATCTGAGACCAAGCGAGCTCGGCATCTTGTGCCCATTGAGAAGGCACACTTTAGAGTGGGCCCAGGCGAGACGTCTGCTATGCAAAGTGTTCCGTTCTTCATACGAAATGTTGATGCTAGGGTCAATATCCTCAAAGTTGATCCACTGGTTGGTGAGTTGCCTCCAGAGATGTTTGCATTTATTGAATCCTTTGTTCCATAGCCTCTTGGCATTGCGAATTTTCCAAGATTCCATGATCCGGATGCCATAGATCACGAACCAAATATAGTTGTTTTGTTTGATACCAGCTACGCACTTCCAATCTTCACTTATTCTTATGAAGGTTTTGACTTTATTCACCTCTTCCATAGGGAGCACAATAGATTCGAGCCTTTCAACAAGATCGGGATTGGGGAAAACAAAAGGGTCAGAATGTCAAGATTATTCCAATTCGGGAATCCCATGAGAGCCAACTCGTTCTTTCTTCTGAAGATCAACTTGGCCCATGAGGCCTCCCCGTTGACCACTCCTTAATCATCCGTTTTGCCACAAGTTTGTTAGCCATGCACCTAATGTCTAGAATGCCAAGGCCCCCACTATCTCTTTGTCTAGTGCAGATGGACCACTTGATTTTAGGCACCCCCCTCTTATTGTGGTCACTCGTCCAAAGGAAGTTTTTGCAAATACTTTTGAGTTTCAACAGATCTTGCTATTTTAGTCTCTAACAAGAAGGGAACTAAATGGTGATGATATGAGGAATGTGGATAACCATTGTGTGAACAACGAGATTAATTTGCATACCTCTCCAATAATTTAGCTTGTTTTTGAGTGTGGCCAGCAACCAGTACCACCGTTGCTCCATTGAGATATCGAACCCCAAGGGAATCCCAAGAAGCCGGAAAATTTGGCCCTGCAGAAGGATTTGACAAGCATGATCAATGAGAAGGTGAGGCTGGATCGTGATAAAATCTCTAAAAGTAGTCTTAGAGTGGTTGATCTTGGATCTAGAGGCTTCATAGAAAGTATCCAAGCACCTCCACAATGTATCCAAGTTGGTACTATTGTTGTGGACAAACGCGTTCATATCGTCGGCAAAAGGTCTCATGGTGATCTTGCCGTGGTCATGAGGCAATTAGAGGCCTTTGATATTACCTACTTCCACGTGTTGTTCCACCAACTTGCTAAGCCCTTCCTTGGTAATGGAAAAGAGAAGGGGAGCCCATGGGCACTCTTGTCTTATCGATCTTCTAAGTTTGATCACCTTCAAAAGTTTGCCATTAACATTAATTTCAGTCGATGCGTTTTCTAGAAGGGTCAAGATCATCTTGGTGAATTTTTGACTAGATCCGAGATCTTTAAGCAATTTTGGAATATAGTCCCATTCAAGCCTATCATAGGCTTTATCAAAGCTGATCTTGAGGAAGACCACATCTTGTCTTAACTCATTTGCAAAGTCGAGAACCTCCCAGAAATCTATAATGGTCTCCAAAATTGACCTGCCTTTGACGAAGCCTTTTTGGTCCTCACTTAGGCACCCTCCTAGATTGTTGGAAATTCTCTTGCCTATGACTTTGGAAATGATCGTATATCCCATTTGGAGCATGATATTGGGATGCTAGTTCCAAATTCTATTCTTTCCCCTTTTTTGTGTATTGACTTGATAATGCGATTGTTGAGGTAGGTTGGAAGCATTCCAAACTTGAGCGCCTCTTGCGAGACTAGATGAAGAGGGGTGGTGACCACCAACTTGAAGGACTTAAAGAAATCATTAGCGAACTTGTTCGGCCCTTGGCTTTTACCACAAGGTAGGGCATCAATGACTTCAATGATTTTTGTTTCTGAGATAGAGGCGTCGAGAAGGGAATGAAGGTTGAGAAGGATCCTATGAGAGGATACTCTAGATATGGCTTCCATGGAGTCTCCTCTATGGTGGGAGAGGGGGGTCGAGATAGAGGCATCAAGAAGGGAATGAAGGTTGGGTGGCATCCTATGAGAGGATACTCTAGATATGGCTTCCATGCACTCTCGTCTATGGTGGGAGTGGGGTTTCGAGATCCCAAGGAGTCTCATAAAGTGCCCTTCAATGATCCCGAAATTACCTTCTTCTGTATTGCATACATTTCCATTTGAGTCTAGCAATAGGAGGATCCATTTCTTGTTTTGTTTCCAGTTAAGGATACATCACATATCTTTGGTGGGTTTGTTGGCTTTGCCAGCCCACCACTCCTTAAAGAAAATTTGCAAATTTTTCCCCCTGAAATTATTAACACGTAAAACATGTCCAATAACTAAGATTATACAATCAAATGGAAAAGCATTCCAGCCCTCATAGACAGCCTTCGGTGTTGCCTAAAGGGCACAACATATCAGATTTTTGCAAGCAAAGCAGGCAAGAAAACTTTACATGAACAAAACTCGCAAATGAAAGTTTTGCATCTGAAATGACCTATAGATCTTGCACAACGCATGCATAAAAATCCACATAAATTCGATAATTTGGAAGGATATAGCCCAATACAAAACAAGAAAGATGTAATATTTTATGAATATCACGAAAATCATGAATTTATTCTCGTCATCAACGAAATTTACCACAAGCTAATCATGGGTAGTGTTCACAATAATATTTTCCAACTTCTATGAGAGGATATGAAGAATTATTTGCACATGTGAATGTATTCCCATCAATGATAGAATCATGTGAGGGGAAGAAACTACATTTAGAAACAATATGTTTGGTTACAACATTGCCAAGGTACAAAACATCTAACTCTAGAGTCGACAAATAATGGTCACAAAATGATGGGTAACCATGTTGTATAGTACATGCCAAGTATCGATTTTCTACTAACTTGATAGCCTCAGCCATAGATGCAAAAGTGTTTGTAGTAGCCATTCATGCCTCTTTCTTCTTTGCCTAATTAACAACAAGCTTAGAATGGTCTACACATATGTCATGAAACGTTATAAGTTTCTAGTTCAATTCAACTGACACTGAGGATACTAGACAAAACACGAAATTTTACATATGTGACATAATAAATCATTTAAGAGAGTGTACATAGACAAATACACACACGCCTCGCGTGTGCAGCAGATCCTCACAACGTGACCTCTGTCTTGGTTTATGCACAACATATGTAAGCAATGACGGACTCGTGCTGTACTGATGGGAACCTTTAATATATATACATTTTCCTTTCCCTTTCCTCTTTGTCGTCGATCGAAGGGAATCTTTCGTTTTTTTTTTTGTTCCGTCTCTCAAGTACCTCTCTTGCTATATACTCTCAAATCATTCCTTTTCTTTAACGTTTTATCGAACTAGATGTTGTTCAAAGTTTGGAATATGTATCGCAAACCTTTGAACAAACTTGCCTTTCCGTGGACGTATGATTAAACGTGAAAACCCTTTGACATATTTTTGACAGAATTCACGAGAAAGGAATGTGAGATAATAGATATGCGTGCATTTTTCCTTTCTCTTGTACTTTTCTTTATTTAATTCAACTTCAAGAGAGCAGGGTAATACCGAACTTTTTTTATATTAAAAAGAAAAAAGTTAAGCCATGTGATTTGATTGTACGTAAAGTGCACATATGACTTGATTTTTTTGTTTTTTTATTTTCAAAAGCATGCGCTTCCGACGCACTCCATGTCTCTTGAACAGCCATTATGACTCGCAAGCGAATCATTACAAAGTTTCTCAAGGATATTTTTATTACTAGGTTTTATTTTTCTTCAAATCTTTAAGTGAGTATATTTTACAGAATAGGTATTAAATGATGATACGTTATTAATCTTAAGGTTATATTAAAAATACTTTTTAGGATTTTGAAAGATAAAACAATGTCAAGGTATTAAATGATGATACGTTATTAATCTTAAGGTTATATTAAAAATACTTTTTAGGATTTTGAAAGATAAAACAATGTCAAAGCAGATCGATTCTGTTTGCAAATTACTTCTTTACACAAAAGTGAAAGGGTACTATAGATGCTTAGATTTAGAGCTCGTAAAATATACATATCTCTTTAGCTTGCATGTTCCGTTAGTAAGAAACCT
>CM035422.1:131496915-131514415 GCA_020310875.1 Ceratopteris richardii | reverse complement strand
GATATGTATTTGCTAGTGTGATTCTTGGCATATGTGGATGGTGATTCCTACATCATTTATTTAGTTCAGAGTCCATTTTACAGAGGAGATGCTGTCAAAATTTTGACAGCTTTTATGCAAGATGAGAGCTCTAGTGGATCTTGAAGCTTGTGTGATAGCTTTGGATCATTGATTATCTCCATTTACTTGGACTTTGTCACACATTGTTGGTGATAGGTTGGACCATCTTGCAAGATCTATTCTTGAGTGGGGGGTGTATCACCATCGATTGGCATATATTGCCATCAGTTTATGGGCATATGTATTTGCCATTATCCTTGATTGGATCAGTGACAGGTGGTGGCAGATTACTCATTATTCTTTTGATATTGGTTATCTTGTTTGATTGCTCAATTTATAGGGGATACTCTGTCGAAATTTTTCCAGGATTCTTTCACATCTACTTTGTCAGTTTGGAGACTTGGTGAGCAGGCTTATGCTCATGGTTTTATGTGCATGCTAGATGCATGGTGTTGTGATAACTGATTCACATGGTTCCTTCTCCATCAGGACATTTGTGATATGAGTTATGCATATGGATATGCAGGTGTGATTCTATTGAGCATAGAGTATTGTTTCTAGTCTCTTGTTATATTTATAGTCTCTTGGATTGCCAACATGGTGTCTTCTCAATTTGATGGAACTAACTTTCTGAGATGGAAAGCTCAGATGTGGCATACATTGGTTCATTTAGGGTTACACATGTATGTGCATAGAGATGCTGAGAGGCCTCGTGACATGCGCGATCATGTATGGATGGATATGGATTCATTGGCTAGCTCTATCATGGACACAAAGAAAACCATCTTAGATCTTAGATTCCATGTCAATTTCCTATATCTCATGTTTGGTTGGGATTTGGGAGAAAATAATTCTACCATTGCATGCAGAATTCCCAAAACCCTAAGATCGACTGCCTACTCACTGAATTCGGAAACCCAAAGGTCTTGTTTTTAGTTGACGATGTCATCGATGACATCATCAAATCGTAACTGCCCTTCAAAACCTATAAAAAGAGGGGTTGAACACATTCATTCTCAGTCTTGTGGATACCAGTCTTGGGAGCTCAAGGAGTCCTGACGGCCAAGTAAGTACTCTCCAAGTTTTAGTTTCAGTTCTTGTCTTGTTCTTTGTTCTAGTCTTTTCTAGTCTAGTTTTTGGACATCATGTCTTATCCTCTTGTAATCTCGTACTACGAGATCTTGTCGAGTTCTATCTTGTATCTAGTGCATCTCCTAGAAGAGAGTTCTGGTAATCCAGAGATCTTATTCCATACCTAGGATCCCAGGTTGTGGGATCTCCTGTATCCTCTCTAGTCTAGTTTTCCATACCTATCGGTCCCGGGTTGTGGGACTTCTTGTATCAATTACATATTCTTGTATCATTCTCCCTATGTGGGTGCTCTTGTAATCAAAAGTGTGTTTTCAAAATCTTGTCTTGTGTAGTCAGAGAGCATGTTCTAGTGCTCTCCTGACATTTTGGCGAGACTATCTTTATCAGGACCAGGCACCATGGATTCCCTATGCAAGGAGATTCAATCCACCATAAAAGATTTAATCGAACATGTCCAAGAGATGAAAAGATTGCTACAACAGGATGATTGATGAGTTTCAAGCTATGCCTTGAATATCAAGATGTTGTTTTATGGAACTACATACCAAGAAGACTAGATGGTTAATCAATTTTGAAGTGGCCTTAATCCTGAAGTCAAATATCTCTTGCAATCCATGCCTCAATCAAATACCTTGGAGGATGTTATCAATCACGTAGTTCAATGTTAAAATCAATTATTTAAAGAAAGTGAAGCCCAAGAGCTAGAAGGGTTGAATAATCAAGACAATGCTCCTCAACAATCCGAATCAAGAATCTTAGAAGCCCAAGGAATCATTACAATTGATATGGAGCATACACATTGTGAAGATAATCAAAAGGTAAAGGACAACGAGTTCATGTTCAATCAAGGAGGTGTGCTTACTCAAGGCTCTCCATCAAACATCTTGAAGACAACACAACATACCACTAGAAGCTCAAAGGATCTATTGCATGATGAACCCAAGGAAGCTCAAGGGAGACCCAATCTTTCACCACCTATCAAGATAAAGGATCATGAAGAATTTGAGGTCGTGCATGTATTAGATTCAAGGATCTCTCGAGGAAGATTGGAATGCCATATTTATTGGAAAGCATATGACATCATTAATCGTACTTGGAAACTTACAGAAAATATTCCTAAAGAGAAATTCAAGATTCATGAGTTCCATAGGAAGAATCCAATGGAACCAAAGCTACAGAACATGGCCGCTCCTCGTGGAACTTGTCGCTTGAGGGGGAGGTGATGTCATGTACACAAAGAAAACCATCTTAGATCTTAGATTCCATGTCAATTTCCTATATCTCATGTTTGCTTAGGATTTTGGAGAAACTACTGCTACTATTGCATATGAAATGTGCCAAAACCCCAAGATCGATTGCCTATTTGCTGAATTCTGACACCCGAAGGTCTTGTTTCTAGTTGATGATGTCATCGATGACATCATCAAGTCGTAACCACCCTTCAAACCCTATAAGAGGAGTAGTTGGCCACATTCATTCTCAATCTTGTGGATACTAGTCTTGGGAGCTCAAGGAGTCATGACGGCCAAGTACTCTCCAAGTTCCAGTTTTAGTTCTTGTCTTGTTCCTTGTTCTAGTCTTGTCTAGTCTAGTTTTTGGACATCCTGTCTTGTCCTCTTGTAATATCGTAGTACAAGATCTTGTGGAGTTCTTTCCTCTATCTAGTTCATCTCCTAGAAGGGAGTTCTTGTAATCTAGAGATCTTGTTCCATACCTAGGATCCCGGGTTGTGGGATCTCCTGTATCATCTCTAGTCTAGTTTTGTATACCTATTGGTCCCGATTTGTGGGACTTCTTGTATCAGTTACATATTCTTGTATCATTCTCCCTATGTGGGTGCTCTTGTAATCAGAAGTGTATTTTCAAAATCTTGTCTTGTGTAGTCAAGGAGCATGTTCTAGTGCTCCCCTATCAAGATCCACTATCCGTTTACTGCAGGTGGATTCTATATATGAGTTTGTTATGTATGAGGAGACGAGTAGTGCATTCTAGTAGAGACTACATGATATGTATGGGAGTCCATTGACTCATGTGAGACATAGATCACATCGATAGGTTCGATGTTGGCACTATGGTTGTGAGGGCCATATTTGATGATGTTTCTTCAAGTAGATGCGACGACGACGTCAGAGATATGCATGTGATGCAGGTCAGGCAATGGTTTCAGAAGAGTCTATGGTTCTTGATTATGCTAGTGATGGTGATATCACTTTCTCCTACGAATCATCTTAGGATTCCTCTTGTTCATTGGAGAGCACATATATGGCTTGGTTGCTTGATGCATTAGCCACTTTTCATGTTACGCCACATCGTGAGTGGTTTTGTCGATTCTCAGGTGAGAGTCGTGGATGTGTGCACATGCCGGATGGTATGACATATGCCATAGAGGGTGTAGGAGATGTATGCCTTATGCTACCTAGTAGAGCATCACTTATGCTCAAACATGTATGTTATGTGCCTACATTCCCTATGAGCTTGATTTCAATTAGCCAATTATAGGATAGCAGATGTTATGCATTTCTTGGTTAGCATCATTTTCAGTTGCATTTGGGACAACTAATGCTTGTCAGAGGTTCTAGGATTGGGCACATGTATCCACTGTAGGTACTTCATCTGAGAGACAGTCTTGTCTCAATGGGAGTTTAGCCTTATGTGCGGTGTGAGACTTATCATGTCTCATTTTTTCTACCTACATATAGGTCTATGGACATTCATGATGCACATGTATGGCAGGATTTAGCTGCTCTAATGGATGCACATGTAGAGCATGTTTTGGATGATCATGATGCTTATATAGAGCATGCTTTTATTGATCATATGGATGCTCTTACAGAGCACACTTTGGATGATCAGCTGGATGCCTTAGAGCATTATGTGGATGCTCATGTAGAGCATTATGATGATGCTCACTTAGAGTTAGATCATCAGATGGATCTTGGTGTTGATGTTGTGCACTTAGCTCATATGGAGCATGATAATACACTTGGTGTGGTAGAGCATGATAGCCTTTATGATACACAGTGTATGCTAGAGCATACTAGCTCTTAGGGTGCACAACTAGACACATCCTTGGTTGAGAGGATGACTGATTTAGATGTTGATGAGTCAGTGATCATGTAGTCATTCTTGGATTCACTCATGAGAGATGTTGACACACATATGTCAAGACATTTTGGCCTTGATGATGGTGCTTTGGATGCCTTGGATACATGCATGACTGACATGTGTAGGTTAGCTAGGATAGCATACGTTTCGTCAACATTTGGGAGTTTGATGTATGAGTTGTTATGCTCGAGAACTGACATTGCAGTTGCTATTGGAGCATTTGCACTTGGAGTTGTCAGTCATCCAATGATTGACACATACATAGAGTGAGTGGGAGCTTTAAAGGAACTTCATCAGTTCTTGCATCAGTCAGATATAAGCTGGATTCTTGATGATATGACTCTAGAGCGGTTTGAGGTGCATGTATACATCTTGTTTGAGGCAGTTGGTGTAGGCTGATCCGTATGGGTTGAGATTTGGACTCTTCCTATACATTAGTGTATAGTCCTACATCATTCTTTGTATATTTTTCTACTTATGGTCACATTGACCCTTAAGTGGGAGATTGTTGGGGATGTAAGGGTCATGTGACCTTACCCTCATATTCATATATATACATCATATATAGAGCATAGCCTCAAGAGAGATCATTATGTGGGTTTGGAGGCTCCCACGCATCTGTGTGCATCTCTTCTCTCTTCCTCCATCTCCTCCTTCATTCTCTTGTTCTGCACACCAAAGCCCTTCAATCATGAATACACAAAGAGAGCATGACAAGGAAGAATATCTTCCTCTCAATGTAGGATTACCATATGTTATTCTCTTGCTAGTTGGGGCTATTTTTTGAGCACTCTTTGTTGCTATGTGCACATTGTTTTTGACGTCACTCTATGGTGATTATAGAAATCTTGGGCTGCCAAGTGGAGTGGGCTATTAGAATTATAGAGTGATTGAGTGGCTTGGATATAATTTCTTGGTGTGACTTTGTTGCAGTTCTCGTGGAAAATTTTATTCACCTTTAAAGTATGGTTTTGTTGATTAGTACTTCTGGTGTTGATTTCTATCTAGTTTTTGCAATGGCATGCTTGCAAAGTGTAATATCCAATCAGAGCTTTTTCTACCCTCTATAATCATTTAGTGAGCTAAGAAGTTTGGGCTTTCTCTGAAATATGCAATTGTCAATTTCTTTCTCTATATTTTTAGGATTCCTCTACCTCCACTTAGTGTATCCACACATAGAAATGTTACGGGGTATACTTCCCTAAGGAAGAACCTCCCTTGAGTAGAAGACATATTGGAAGTGTCGAAGTGTAGTTTCGCCTACAATTTCGCACTTTCCAAAGATGGATGCGCCAGCACCTCCTCTACAAAATGACTTGACATGTGTTGTCGGATAGGAATTATGACGATTTCTACTATCAAAAGCATATTTAATCTTTGCTATGGCACATATAAAAGACCACGATTGGAATGTATGGAACATTAGGCCACTTGTGGTATTTTTGAGTGTGCATGACCACTTAATCAATGTGATAATGCTTTGGTATGTACTGACTTTATTAATAAGTGTCATTGTTTTATTTTAAAATCATATACTAAATAATAGTATACTTAATATACATGAATATTTACTCAATGATGATGATGATGATGATAAATCGCCTACTAGTAATGCTAATATTCCTTGTACACATCAGGAACATGTCGTTTATCAATTATAGGCCAAAGTTTATTGAAATCCTCTACCTCCTGGTTTACAAGATAAAATGGTTGGAGGTTATCCATTGGCAACTCATGATTGTGATCAAGTAAGAACATATGAGAGAAGAAGATATGGAGGATTGCATAGAGGACCACTTCCTTTAGACGGAGAGGATTTTTACTTTTGTGTTTTTTGGTATATGGTTGCTCCCTCTAGTATCACTCATAATGGTCAAGATCTCTTTATTGCAGAGGGTTTGTATGTGCCTTCAAGATATGAAGACACTTATATGTCATTTTTTTTGTCCTATACATGGGGAGATCGGTATCAACTTACACATTATGTTCAAAGCACGAATACCTATGAATTATGCCTAAATGAGGCTACTCTTGCTAGTAGAGGGATTACACATGTATAAAATCAAAGATGATATAGTCATGGAAGAATTTTCATGGATGGAAATGTAGAAAGTTTAATAAACAATAGTGAAGGATATAATAGTTCAATGAATAATTACCCATTCAAAGAGCATGAGAATAGTCATGAAACCACATATTAGTAGATATGTAGCAAGATACATAGTTCTCAATGCTATTACCTCATTATCTATTGGGAATGAGTTATTACTGAATTAGGGATGGCATGGACCTCTAAGAGAACCTTCTAGAGAGCAATGAAAACTTTCTCTCCAGGTATCTTGTGTAGGAATGAAAACCCTAATTATTTGAAACTCTTTTAGAACTAAATTAATTTGCATTTTATGTTTTTTTCTCATTTATGTACGGAATCCTTATGATTTTTATTCATGTATGTAGATGTAAATGCATGATATTGATGATATTCTAGCACACCATTTAGAGATTCCAATAAAAACTCATCTATTAGATGCATCCATGAGGAGGCTATGCAAAAGTGATCCTATCGAATATGCAAGATTGAAAGCGCTATATTCAAAAGAAGATGAACTACCATTTTTTTTGCGATGATAATGATGATCATGGCATGGTGGATTTTATTGAAGATTGGTATAAAAATCACAAAAAGAGCATTGATATTTATAAAAATTAGAAATATCTTCAAGAAGAATTTCTAAAGCATATATATGAAGTCGCTTCACACAACTAAGTGCAAGCTTACTCGTTCTCAATCATGAAAATCGTTTTGGATCGAGTAATGTATCTACTTTAACTAAGGTATACTTTTTAGTTATCTATCTATTTACATATATGCACACATACACATATAGATATATACATACACACACATGAAAACACATACACATATATACATACACACACATGAAAACACATACACATATATACATACACATATATACATACACATATATACAAACACATATGTACATACACATATATACATACACATATACATGCATACACACAAAGACAACATGTGTTGCATGAAGACATAAATCATTTTGTCCACACTAATATCTATGAAAGTAAGGCCAAAACGATAAAAGATAAGGTGAGAATCAGAACCTCCATTGAATGAACACTTTTTGTCTTCTCATTATGTAGATGACAATGCAAAAAAAAGAAAAATTTTACATTCTCTAGAACAAAAAAACATCAATCAATTTGACAAATTATTCATTTCAAGCTTCAATAAGTACAATTGACTTGAACTACAAAAGATAATAGTGAATAATCATACAATCATATTTTTATGAATCCTTGAAGAACCTAAGAGGTAAGAAAAATATGTAACATAATAGAACGTGAAAATAAATGAAATGCACATGTAAGAAGATCTTGATATTTGTCTCTTTGACATCAAATATTTGATTTGTAAACCTTTAGAATCTTCAAGATAAATTTTCTTCTCTCAATTTCCAGACAACCTAATACTTGCATTGCTAAGTGATTCATGAACTTTGTAGACAAATGTGTAAGTCTCAGTTAGTTGGGAAGGTATTTTATTGGATAATCCGTAAGTCAAGAGAGACAAGCAAAAGCCTTCATGCCTCAGTGAGCAAAAAGAAAATTGAAAAGGAATTGAAAAAATATACACACATATACACTTACATACATACATATACAACCATACACATATACACACATGCATACACCCACATACACATATATACACATACATACATATACATACACCTACAAATATACACACACTCATAGATACCCGTATACACTTACATACATACATACATACACATACACATATACAAACATACATACACCCACATACACATATAAATACATACATACACATACAAATACACACACATACACATACTCCTACACACACATACACATACTCCTACACACACATACATGCATATACACTAAACACATAAACATACAGATACACACATAGATACATACACATACACTCACATAGACACGTACATACACATATGCACACATACGTACATACACATACATAGAGATACACATACATGCAGTATTTCAGTGGTGATGCACCACAATGGACTCTACTTCTCGAGAGCTCCATGATGATACCCTTGAAGTAGATAACTCAGCTCAAGAAGTCACACATAGTACTCCATATAGAGGCTATAGAATATAGAGAAAAATGATGTGCATAAGGTGCACAAAAACAGACTTCTTGGGTTTTCCAAATTTGGTCAAACTTACAATATGTGGCTAACTAGACCACTATATGTTTTATCAAAGAACATATAAAAAAGTGTCCGACCACCATTTGGCCTTTCACATGGACACTAATGGTAATAGTATCCCACTAAAGGCCAATATGGCCAAACTGACTATGGGAGAAAAAAAAAGAATAATAAAGAATACCTAAAAGTAAGTATACAAACTATACCTCCCACCTGATGGACATGTTACAAAATATACAAGTAACTATGTAGATCGTGAATCAAATAGCCCCCATCAAGTGACCATAGTGTCCAAAGCTATTCTATGGTAGAGCTTTAGTGAAAGTATCTACAACATTATCTTGCGTATTAAAATTCTCAAGAATAATGTGCTTAGTGGCTAAGCAATCTCTAATGAACTGTTACCTCACCTCAATGCTCTGGGTCTTTGCATGATACAATGGATTCTTAGCCAAAGTCATGGAACTCTAACTATTATTGAGCAAACCAGGTACATGCTGAAGTAGATTCATATCACAAGCAAGACGAGAAAGACACAATGCTACTTTACATGCATCACTTGCTACAACATACTCTCCTTCTATGGTGGAAAGAGTTGTACATTCTTGAAGATGAGAGCTCCAAGAGATAGCACATCGAACAAAATGAAAAATGTACCTCGATGTAAACTCTAGATTTTCTACACAACTAGCATAATCAAAATCCCTATAACCAATAATGGATGATTTCCCTCTACTCAAGCATAGGCACTTGTCCTTAGTTCTGCTCGGATATATCAAATTCATCTTGAATTCTTTCCAATGTTTCTTTCTAGGGTAAGACATATATCTACTCACAACTCCCTCTACAAATGCAACATCTAGTGTTGTAGATACCATAGCATACATGAGACTAGTAACAATAGATTGATAAAGGATTTTGGTCATGAATTCCTTTTCTTCATCCAATTTAAGGCATTCATCCTTGTTGAAATTCACATATGTGGATAAAGGTGTAGTCAATGCCTTTCCACCTTACATATTGAACTTGTGAAGTACTTTGGATATGTACTCACTTTGAGACAAGAATATGCATCTTTCACACTTATCACGAGTAATCTGCATGCCAAGAATTTATTTGGCATCCTCAAAGTTCTTCATCTAAAATTTCTAACTCAACTTCTTTTTGAGAATTGACATTTCATAAGAGGAATTCCCAACAATCAACATATCCTCAACATAAAGTATCAATCATATCAAGCTACCATGAAAGCATCTCTTTGTGTGGAGACAATGATCCTCATTGAAACAAGAATAACCTTGAGACTTTGGGAAAGCATCAAACTTTTGATACCATTTTCTATAGCACTATTTAGGTCCATATAAGATCTTTTTGTTCCTCTCGTTGTTCCACATAGATCTTTTTCGTAAGATCTTCATGCAAAAATGGATTTTTCACATCCATTTGGACTAGCTCTAAGTCCTTGATTGCAAGGAATTGAAGCAAACCTCACATGGTAGTGAGCTTAACCAGTGGAGATAATATTTACTCGAACTGAACACTGTGTTATTCCTTAAAAACCTTTTTAACAAGTCGTGCTTTATACTTTGAAGAAGCACTATCTGATGTCATTTTTAGCTTATAAACCCATTTACATGGTAAAGATTTCTTGACCTTTTGCAAAGGTACTAAATTGCAATTCTTGTGAATAGAATCCAAATCACTCTTCATGGAACACTTCCAGTTGAGATAATCCTTTGTTTGCATAGCCTTTTTGTAGCAAGAGAAGGCTAGACAATCCCAAAATATATGTCCTATCTGATCGCACCAAAAACATTGTATAGGTCTCTTTTCAGCCGAACTTGATTTCCTAGGTATCACTCTAGGCATGGTTCTTTTAAAACCTAATGACTCTTTTTGTGCAGATATTTTAGGAGGCAAGGAAAAGAATGAAGGAAATGTAGAAGATCCGCTCGCTTGCGTTGGTATTCTGGGCATGGAGTGTTAACCGTCTGGAATGTTGGTTGTTCATGATTGGACAACTAATGTGATGAAACGTCAAGAACCTGTGATTCATTACAATAGACCTAACGAGAAAGTCTACGACAAAAGCAAATCGGATGTTAAAGCTCATCACAGGTTTCTCTTAGCCTTTTAGGATATGATGAAGACGAGCAGCCCCCGAAGAGAACAAGGCTTGCTACAAAGAGACTATGTGTACCTGCAAAGACTATCCGACATGTTTTCTGTATAGGGCTTAGTCTTGAAAGAGCTTGCCTATGTTGTGTGCCCATTAATGTCGATATGTTGCATATCCAAAAGCAGAAATATGGAGTACAACAATGGGTTTGCCTCGAGTAGAAATTTATAGATTCATCGACGATTTTTGAACACTTTGAGCTGGCGGAAGGGAATAAGAGGAGAGAATAGAGCATAGGGGTGAATTCGGTGAGCGAGATAGAGGTAGAGGCTCAATCAAAGCTTGTAGTGCCGAGGATATTTCTCCTAAATGGTGGTACCTTGTCGATACATGTTCCTAGCTCCAAGGCTACTAGATATAGCATCACTATGACTCTTGGAGTGATGAGGAATATCTTACTGTGGAAAACATGAATGAGATTGATCATGTCTATAAGCTATGCGACCATGTCATCGATCTCAAAATGGGAGAAGGTTACAGCGGCACAGAATGGAGAGATCATAGAGAAAGAGAGAGAGGAGAGAGAAACACGACGCACGGAGTTGATGATGCAGATAGGGAGGAGGCCTATAAAGAAAGAGAGAGAGAGAGAGAGAGAGAGAGAGAGAGAGAGAGAGAGAGAGAGAGAGAGAGAGAGAGAGAGAGAGAAAGAGAAGCATTCACTGGAGCTGGTACCTAGAGACGGCAATGGAGGTCAGAGAGAGAGAGAGAGAGAGAGAGAGAGAGAGAGAGAGAGAGAGAGAGAGAGAGAGAGAGAGAGAGAGAGAGAGAGAGCGAGAGAAGTAGAAACGTGGGGAAGGTGATGGCAAAACCAAAGGGAAGAAATTGAAGAAAACATGGTGCGCATAGAGATACGGAGAGAGGGTTGAGAGAGAGAAAGAGAGAGAGAGAGAGAGAGAGAGAGAGAGAGAGAGAGAGAGAGAGAGAGAGAGAGAGAGAGAGAGAGAGAGGAACCCTATGCTGTAGCAGAGATCGTGACAGAAGAAATTGCAGAAGAAGAAAACAAGAAAATGGAGTTGAGAGAGAGAGGGGGAAATTGAGACGGTTACTGGTGGAAGAAATATCTAGAAAGAGAGAGAGAGAGAGAGGGGGGGGGGAGATCACTATGCATATCGGTGCAGATCCTAGCCACAAAAATTGATGGAAGGTTGAAGGCGGTTGTGAAATAAAGAGAGAGCGATTAAGGCAGCTAAATTGAGATCTACAAAAATATCAAAAGCATATTTTAGAAAAAGGTTTAAGAGTTAATTGAGCTAAATAAGGCAGTCCTTATTCATAGCAAGGGAGCATGATGAGATACAGATATCGGTGTAGAGAATGTAAGAAGTGTTCAATATCATGGATATCAATTTGAACATGGAAACCGTCTATGATTTGATTTGCAAAACGAAAAATAAAAAATGTGAGTCACAACTTACTATATTTATGCAATTACATGAGACAAAAATTAACCTATGAAATCAAAGTTACATATTGAGGGAATTTATGTTCGTTGAACCCACAAAATAACTAATGTTATGTACTAGAATGTGTGAATAAATGGGCGATTTCTATAATGTAAGGTGTTTATCACAAATTCATTTCCTGAGTACTCTCAGTAAAAATTCTTGTACCATTATATTTGATAGAAAGAAGTGAAAAAATCTAAGGAGAACATTTAGGTACTTCTATGAGAAAAGAGACAAAGACGAGGGAGTAAATATATTCAGGTCCAGGATTCTAATGACTTGAAGTACTACTCGAGATATTATATGAAGTGAAGAGAAAGGTTTGAAGACGTGAAGTGAAGAGTTATCCCCATGGATTTTCTCTCTAGGTGGAAGTTTCTCATGATTTGAGGATGATTATATGAAGTAAAGAGTATTTGAAGAAATGGTTTGAAGACCAGAAGTAAAGAGTTGCCTCGCAGATTCGCTCCAGGCGTCGACTGAACCTTTCAAGTGGAAAATATGAAGTAACGAAGGGTTTTTGAATACCAAAACGAAGATTACCCCCGTGGATCTCTTCTGTGGAATGCCTCTCTAGGTGGTTCTCATGATTTGAGGAGTATGAATCAAAGTAAAGTTTCTGTCAGATTTATTAGTAAAGAGAAGCAAAGTTATTGCCATGAAGACTCGAAGTAAAGATTTGACCAAAGATCGAAGAAAAGCAAAGACCTGACCTCAAAGACCGAAGTCGGAGCTCGTGGGCATCTTCTTGCACTGAAGCAAGAAGTTTATACTATATTACATCATCTGCACTGTAGCGGAGTGTCCATTATGTATTTTTTTGGACTCCATATATTCTAAGTTGTATCACTGATTTTGTATATTGATCATTGGATGTAAATTATTGGATTATTATTATGGAGATTGACCATTTTTTTAGCATTGCATATTTCATTCCACATCTACGAAGACCACATTCCACACGTGCGAGCTTTCCCTCTTGTCTTCCGAGGGCGTGGCCTATGACATACGACGACCACCACATCGAGGGCGAGGCACCCAGCATGTAGACGCTGCTGGCAATGAGGGGGACCACACACTTAGCAGGGACTCATCCAAGCCCACGCACACTCCCTCTTGCTTTAGACCTTCCTTCGCTCCCTGATAGTGCACACACACACAAGTACACACACATACACACACACACACACACACACACACACACACACACATATATATATATATATATATATATATATATATATATATATATATATATATATATATATATATATATATATATATATATATATATATATATATATATATGCACACACATACACTATCATGCATACATACAAGCACATGCACACTCATTAATATGCATGCATACATACATATGCACACATATGCATAAACATAGATATGCATATACAATCACATATACACACATATACCATCACATACACACATATAAACACACATGGAAAGACACACATATACACATTTGTACATACAAATGCATAGACATACACAGATAGACACACATATACATACATACACATACGAACACATATACATACATGCAAAGAGGTGCACACATACACATATACACACACACACATATAGACTCACATGCATACAAAACGCATGTATACACATGCATACACATGCCAACATAGAAACTTGCATATAAACATACACACACATATACAATGACATACACACATATACATACACACGCATACACACACATACACACACATACACATTTCACACACATATAGATACACTCACATATGCATACACACATATGCATACATACATGTACATACACAAACACAGACACACATATCCACATATACACATGTACATAAACACACATACACATATAAACACACATATAGTCACATGCATGCATACACACACATGCATTCACAAGTATATGCATACATACGTACACACATGCATACACACATATACAAATACACATACACATACATAAACATACACACAATTACACATATTCACACACATAAGGACACATATACATATATCTACACATGCATACACACATACACATACACACATATATACATACACACACCTTGAAAAATACACATAAAATCACATATAATTACACACACACATAAAGACACATATACATACAGACACATAAACACACACACACATGCACATATACACACACACATACACTCACATGCATAGAAAATGAATGTATGCACAGGCACATGCATACATGCATACATACACACATGCATACAGACATATACACACATACGTACATTCACATGCATACATACACACATACACATACACACAGATATACATACACACACCTTGAAAAATACACATAAAATCACATATACTTACACACACATAAACACACATATACATACCGACACATATACACACATAAACACACACACACATGCACATATACACACACACATACACTCACATGCATACAAAATGAATGTATGCACATGCACATGCATGCATACATACATACACACATGCATACAGACATATACACACATACATACATTCACATGCATACATACACCACATGCATATAGAAGTGTACATGTTCATACATACACATATCCATAAACACATATACACATACACACGTATACATACACAAACATACACGTATTCACAAACATAAAGTCACATAAAAATATATGCATAGAGATGCATCAATCACATACACATACACATGCACACACATATACATACATACACATACACATGCATGCACACATACCTATACAATAACATATACATACACACTCATAGATAGACATATACAAACCACATACACACATATACATATACACATAAAGACAAAGATGCATACACATATAGACACACACATACACTCGCATGCATACAAAATGCATGTATGCACATGCATATGCATATATACATACACACATGCATGCACACATATACACATACACACACATATGCATACACATAGATACACACATACACACACACACATATTGTCACGTATGCATATACATAGACATGCATACTCACATATACAAACACATAGACACATACACATACACATACACAATGTACATACACACACATAGACACACACGTCACATAGACATACACACATGTATGTACACAAATGCACTATTTTCATTGTACTAAGGTTCATTTGGAGGGTGAGTTAGAGTATGAGTGCAAAGAGCCTTAAAGGCCACAAACTTGTATTTATATGGCTTGAGTTAATGGAAGAAACTCTCTCACTTTTGCGTCGCCAATATGGCTTGTGACGTTTTCTTGCTTTCTTGTTTTGTTAGTTAGAGTAGTTGTCTTTTGTTCTTGGTTGTTCTTGTTAATCGTGCGCATGGCGACGTCGCTCTCTCTCTCTCTCTCTCTCTCTCTCTCTCTCTCTCCTCTATTGCAGGGAGGCGCAGCCTTCTCTGTTAACACTTGGTGCCATCTTAGTGATCGACCCATGGACGCTCTACCACCTAACAGCACAAAGGGTGGTAGTAGTTGTACCGGTGACCACGATGCTCATGCCTTACTCGTGAGGATGGCACCTTATTCTGACATAGGCCTTTCTTGGCAGCTCTATGTTTGATGCATGTATGTACCTTTGGCTATGTTCTGGCTCCGACGTTTGCTGCACTCTACATTTTGCATTTCTATATGTGTTCCTCATTTGGTCTTTGATGGCATCCATATTCTTGTTTTCATCATTGTTCGCCTCGGTCACTATGCAAACCAGCACTACGCCATGTGTTTCAGTGTTCACTCAACAATATGGTTAGTCATTCGACACAAAAAAAAAACATTTTTGATTGTTGCGCTGATGGGGAGTAGTTCAAGTGTTGCGCCATCATTGCTACATTTTTTGGGTGATTTTGTGATGCCTCTGATAGATTGCAGACGTTCTACTGCATTTCAGTGTTTAATCATGGATGCTAGAGCCTTTGTCAATGATTGTTGGAGACTTCATCTACTGCATCGCTCTATTGCAGCCAAGTTTCGGTGCGGAACTGTATTAAACCCAAGCCATACAATTGTATTCTTTTGGTTACACTGTTTGACGTGATTTTCATGAGTGCTCATATTTGTGGCCACTGCTTTCTTTGGCTAGATCTGGATATTTCTGCAGTTGTGTTTGTTCGTTCTGTTTTTTGATTCTGATGTGGCATCGATGAGTGGTACGTAATTTAATTGGTAATGCACATTAGACTATGTGTTTCGGGATGGTTGTACAATGCACATATGATTCATATTCTACCTCTCGATTTCATTGCACATGAACAGGTTCATTGTGTTTTCATCAACTCCTTATTGCTCTCCAAACTCAATGGATTACACTTTTTTGTTTATATAAAAATAAAAAATGTTGCTTACATTAGCTCGTACATTATTATTTGCATGATACACGGCTTTATGCACTTACTTTCATTCACCATATGAATACTGTGTGAATGAAGTTCACAAAACATGATCCTTAAATTGTTCTATTGTTGCAA
The DNA here is from genome assembly GCA_020310875.1 of Ceratopteris richardii. NCBI lineage: Eukaryota > Viridiplantae > Streptophyta > Polypodiopsida > Polypodiales > Pteridaceae > Ceratopteris > Ceratopteris richardii. The sequence continues at coordinate 131,497,755 of CM035422.1, read as the reverse complement.
TATACCTTAAGTCACTTTGTGTTAATACGTCATCCTCGCCTTTCATTATCTTATGCCATGTATTTTGCAATATATATTGGGTCTGTAGGAGAGATAACGACTACATCCAACATTTAAAGCTCAAAACTCCATGGAGCAATGGTGCAGACAAGAAAGAAACTTGGACATAGCAAATTCCTTTGAGTTCACATGACTATATCAACCTGTTGTTGGGACACCCTTGCACTTAATGCATGCATATAGGAGGGCAAGATCATGGGTTATGTGAGTGGTATTGGTGAACCTTGGATTAAGTTCTAGGCACTTCACTTTGCCTCTTACATTGCTCTTTGTCTTGGATATGTTATAAGCCTTACTTACATTCGATACCATGGTCTAACCATGCACTTTGGTTTGCAAGTATTGTTCATAAGGGTAGTGCATAATTATGTGAGCAGATATATCATGGAGTTGGACTATTTTATTCCAAGAACTGTGTTATCATTTTAGCATTATGAAAATGTACATGGAGATTATCTATGGGTTGGGTTCTTATTTTTAGACTTTGTTTGGATACATTTGGGCCTTGATGTGAGGGCTTGACTTGATGTATTTGGTTTTGGAGAGTGTGATGGAACCGGTGTCGTCGGGCATGAGTGATGTGGAGGCTTGCAGATTGAAACACTCTTCAAGATTAGATGTGTCCCTTTGGTTATATGACATGTTCTATAAAGGTACCCAGCCTATAAATGGTTTCCATGTAATGTTCATCTTGTTGAGGAAGGTATCACTTATCAAGGGATGTGGTAGTTCAAGTCCACTGTGCGTCCCAGTGTCAAGGGCACATTTTCATTGTACTAA
>CM035422.1:131296915-131489415 GCA_020310875.1 Ceratopteris richardii | reverse complement strand
TCGCACAAGTTTTTTTGCCTTGATGATGTAATGATGTACATTTAAAAATACATTCCAAAACTTTCTAATTTTGAAACTCATTAACATCTAAAATTTCATAAGATTTAGTTATATGTTGAAAGTGATCCCACACGCTACAACTACGCATAAAAAATGTTCTCTATATCGTGTGCAAAGACCTCTATCATTCCTGACACTCGTTTTTTAACGGGAATTGGAAATCTCGGTATTGCCAATAATGAAGGACAATACTGTATAGGGATACAAGATTAGACGAAATTTATATGGTTAAGCATGTTCTTATGTCTGTGATCTACAAGAAAAAAACACGTTTGAGGTACTACATGCAAGGTATAAGCCATCTTTACAAAATTCAATCATCTCGGTTTCATTCTGTAAGCAAGGAAATGTAGATTTGCATAAAAATAAAAAAGGGTTCACGTGTTGATGTAGCATGATGAGTTGTCCTAGATGTTTACGTGGATGATCTTAAATGGTAGGACATGATGATCGCACGCAGAGGACATGGATACAAGCTCGAGCCTACTATGAAAACTTCTCCAAAACCAGCCCTGTAGAGCATGACTCTAGTACAACAGTTTTGGCGCCTCGAAAAATGAGCGAACGATGGTTACTAAGGAATTTGATGACAGTTTTCTGCCCTCCTGATACAATGTTACATATTTAGAGTGATTAGTACAGTTTCAAACTTGAAACGTATTAACATATATAGTAGCATAAGATGTTTCTATACGTTGGAAATCATTTTGACTCTACAATTATGTACAAAAAATGTTTTCTTTAGCGGACGGCGAGTGTTGTGTCATTCCTGACGTTAAGGGGACTTAGACGTTTCCTCTCTATTCCCAATTATGAATGCTACTATTATAAAGGATACTACAATGGACAAAAATTATGTATCTCATGTTCTTACTTTTTAACCTACAACTAGCTAGATTGAAGCGCGAAATGCAAGACACAACACACATTTTATATTCTACAATCATCTCGCTTTCATTATTTACGCAAGGGCATGTACGTTAGCCCACATAAAAAACAAACCAAAACAAAACGTTTCACATGTTTATTTAGTATACGTGTAGACCTAAATTTTTACGCGGATGATCTTAAATGGTTGGGAGTCTTAAAAATAACTTACGATGATTGGCGCAAGAGGACATGATTTGTTCACGAGTATCATTTGGGTCACCTAACTCTGTGCGTACGAAGAAGTTCAACGGAAAAACATTTCCTATCAAGAAATCATGCCATCTACGAGAAAAGAATGGTGCTTGAACAATGATTTTCCTTTCTCTGCAGTCTAACCTACTAAGAATTCCGCTTACTTATTAGAAATTTTTCTAGAAAGGCCATCACATATGTGTGTGTGGGCCAAGGTCTGGTCATAGCCAAGGTCCCTAGCTCTGGGAATATCTATGACCAAGGTCCCTAGCTCTGGGAATATCCTAAGGTATTTGAAAGGTAATGGGAATGATTCTGCATGATGGCCACATGTCCACGCTAGATCATTCTAGATCATTGTTATCTCACGTGCAAGATGATATAATAGATGGAAGGAGAGTTTCATGGCAAGTTAACATGTGTTCTTATTTTCAAGTCCTTCAAGAAGTTTCAAAACTTTCCTACACTTTGTGTCTAGAGCATTGATCAATTACGAGAAGGAAATTTCGATGCGAACTTCTTGATTGTTTTTTCCGCCTTAAAACTTGCTAGTCATCATTTTTTTTTTGTCTCTACATGTGGTCGTTGATAGACAAGAATAAAAGGAATTTGGCTTGATAAAATGGAAGGGAGGATAGGGAGATCCTTCAGAGAAACTCACGATCACCCTAAGGAGGTCTGCATGTGCACAACATCCAAGGAGACCATATTCAGATGACCTGAGTGCATGGGCATGTGCAAAACTAAGTAGTTGAAGTGTGTATAGACTACTTAGTTGAAAGTTTTCTTATTTTTGGAAATTTCGCATGCATAGATGATTGATGCAAAAAAAGAGATAAGACACTAAAAGTATCATTGTTTTTTTACTTTTTTATACAATCATAACATTAGAAAAGAAAGAATTTTCTACTTTCTTAGTCATGAACTTAGTATCATCTTCATCTCATAAGGAAGACACGCACATAGTTGACCATTCTATAGATACCATAGAAACCATTAGCACTAGGATCTCCTAATTATAGAACACACTGTACACCATCATGGAGCATATACATAGCACCAATAAGGATAAAGCCATACCAAAAAGTAACCTTCCAAGAAAAGAGTTAGATGCACTAGGTGAGCATTACACTCTAGATGTTCTTGGTAAGAGTTTCATGGTGAAAGAAGCCAAGTTGTAGCTTAGGGACCTTAAGTCTTTATCGTATCATGACTCAACTAGTGCATGAACTATTGATGCTATCGCGTAGTGGCTCAGTAAGTGGGGGAAATTCTTACAATTATGTCATATCATCTGTGATCGGCATAAGATTCACCGGGCTACCCATAACCCTATGGACATTGCCAATAGGTGGTGACATAGAGTCAAATAATACAATAAAGAGCCCACTACTTGGGAAGAATTTAAAGTCCTAGTTTATAGTATTCTTGTGCCACTAAAAGAGAGCTCTAGGGCTATCGATACTTCGTTTTTCATCATCCAGAAAAACCAAGGCGTTCAACTTTATGTAGATAAGTATAGGCAGGTGTTTCTTAAAGTATGCAACTCTATTCCATAGTTTCTCCAACCTCACAACTTCATCTTGGGACTTAGAGAGACAATCTAACCTTTGATAAGAAACAAAATGTGTCACTTTTTGGAAGAGTCCATAGAGATTCCTCTAGTCTATGAGGAGAATCATAGGGGGGTATAGGTTCCCGAGCTCACAAATCCTCATGGAATAAGAAGATTCGACCATTTTTCACTAGTACTCCTATCTTGACTAGTGCACATCCTTAGAAAGAGATTAAGCAGGTTCTCATGGTGAAGACAGTTTTAAGAGCTAAGAGAAAATTGTCTGCCCTAACTGAGAGGGCTTCTAGCAAGTCTATCTTTACCCCTTATCAAAAAGAGAAGGCAATGAGAGAAGGGTTATGATATGGGGGCATCCACCATAGTAAAGGAACCCACACAAGCAAGGAGTGACGCAAATGAGGCTTCTGGAAATTCGCGATCTTAAATATAATCTCCTATAGTGTCAAATGCTATTCTTTCACCATTGGCGCATAAGGGGTACCAACTTCAAGCTATGAAACTCATTATTATAGGAGGACTCATGTTAGGACAACCTCTCAAGGTCCTCTTTGACACTAGGGCCACAAATACTTGTTAGAAAATTACACTTAGACATTGTGGAGTGAGACTACACCTACATAATGGAGGTTGATGTAAAGGGTAGTCTGACATGGTATCGATGAGTAGTTGGTGGACCCATCTAGGTCAAGTCCTATGAGACATATTTGAGTTGAATATGGCATGACTAGCCTGTGTTGATATATTCCTAAGTAAGAAGTAGCATTGTTGATCCATGTAGAGCTAGATCTCTAAGTGAGGCAATTGGTGACTTCAAGCAAGCTGCTCAAGTTTGATTATAAGTACACTTAATTTCTCTATTCTTTTAATTCATCTTGTGTAGTGATAAATTATTGGAGTCAAGGAAACTCTAGTTGAAATACTGATTTACTTCTCCATAAACTAGGACTAGCATTACAAGACTTTTTGTTTTAAGAATTACCATCATATTTACCTCCTTGCAAGAATATTGAACATAGAATCATATTAGTACAAGGAACAAAACCCACTCCTCGAACACTATTTTATATGAATGTCGAGGAGGAAAATGAAGACTACAAGACCTTGTACGAGTACATGGAGAAAGGGCTTATTAGACCGAACTATTTTCCCTTTGTAGCACTAGTTCTTCTAATAAAGAAGAAAGATAGATCTTATAGGATATGGTTCGATTATAGGGCATATAATAAGATTACCATCAAGAGTAAATATCACATGCCGAGGATAGAGGATCTCCTTGATGATCTAGATGGAGCAATAATTATATATAGTAAGATAGATTTGAGAAGTGACTACCACTAAATTAAAGTTAAGGAGCAAGATGTATATAAAACAGCTTTCATGACATGTTTTGGAAGTTATAAGTATTTATTTATGCCATTCGGTTTGCTTAATGTGCCTCCTACTTTCATGATGTTAATGAATGATATTTTATATCCATTCATAGGAAATGTTTTTGTGGATTTTGCAGATGACTTTTTCGTGTACAATAGGTCCCTACATAAGCATGAAAGTCATTTAATGTTGGTCTTAAATAAGCTAAAGGAAAATCAATTGTTTGTACAGCTAGATAAGACTTATTTCTTCCTTCTAGGGTCCTAGAGTGTTTAGGGCATGTAGTATTGGCGGATGGGGCTCATATGAACTCGAAGAAGGTCTTATTGATTGTAGCATGGCCTACTCCTCAAGATAAGGGGAAGTAATGGTCGTTTCTAGGACTCGTTGGTTTCTATCAAAAACTCATTTCGTCTTATTCATGGATACTAGCCCCTATGATAAATCTTCTACAAGAAACTATATTTTTTGCATGGAAGAAACAGCAAGAAGAAAGTTTTGATACTCTAAAGCAAGCTGTTTTAGAGGCTCCAATATTCAACGTGGTAGATCCACCTACACCATTTGAGTTGGGAATATATGCTAGCGGCATAGCCATAAGGGAAGTTTTAAGTCTAGATGACAAGCCAATAGCTTTTGAAAGCAAGACGTTGAGTAGTATACAACCCAATTGGTTAATGCATGAACAAGAGTTGTATGTATTGGTGCATGATCTTAAAGGTTGGAGACACTATGTTTATGGTACAAACTTTAAGATATACACAAATCACGAAACAATTAAGTATTTTTGTAGTCAATGAAATATTTGAGGTATACATAATTCTTGGGCTGAGCTTATGCAATAAGATGACATGAAAATTCTGTTTAGAAGACACAAGGATAATGTTTAAGGTGATGCATCATAATGTATAGTGTATCAAATAAGCTTTAGAGATGTAGAAAGTTCATTACTTCACGAAATAAAGGAAGCGCACAAGGAGGATCCACACTTGTTAGAGATTATTAGACCCATGAGTGATGACTCTATTATAGGAGAGGAGGAAATTTTAGTTGTTTCTTCCTCTATTAAAGCAATCAAGTCAAGTACATATTCCAATTTTGCACTGTGGAGAATGGAATAATTAAACGAAAAGTAATGTTTACATACGAAGGTCCCCATATTTGAGAAGAAAAGTCATGCATGATAACCATGATGTTCCATGTGCAATGCATATTGGTATCAATAAGCCCATTCAACTTGTTAGAAGAAATTCTTCATTTCCTAGATTAGCTACAGATGTCCATACATATGTTCAACAATGCTTTATGTGTGAGAACAAGGAAAAAAAGAGTTAAGCCACCAATTCTTTTACATCCTTTACTCATAGCAGAGCACAAATTGGATAGTCTTCCCACGAACTACATAGTGGGGTTAGCACTTCCCACGAACTACATAGTGGGGTTAGCACAGATGGAAAAAAAGTGAGAGAATATCCTAGTAGTGGTAGATAGATTGAGTAAGATGGCTTACTTCATACCCACATAGGAGATGATCGAAGCTCCATAGATAGCAAAGCTATTTATACATCATGTCATCAGAAAGTTAGTATTTGACAATCTCAAAGTGTGTTTGAAAATGTGTAGTGGTGACCACCTATAGAAAGATGCGACGATCGACAAGCTCAATACATTCTAAAGGACAGGATAAGAGCATATGTGTGTAAGAGTGACACATAGATTGGGATGGTTATTTTCCATTAGTAGAAATGCATGAAACGCACTAGTAGACATTATACTGATATGGTATTCTTTGGAGTATTGGAGAGATTTAAAGTTCTGTTATCTTCTTGATGCTATGCATATATTCAAGATTGTTGGTTATTCATTATGGAAACATATTCCTTGATTAAAACACACAATCAAATCAATAAATGATTGAAAGATCAAAACATAAAACCAATGTTAAGACCAAATTTTGTATAAAAATCATGAGGAAACAACTTACGAATTTGATCCTTTGATACTTAAAGATGAAAACTATAAAAAATTTGACTCAGTCAATTGGAACACTTATACGATATGGAGAATCTTTCAAAAACACGTTTACTTTGGATGATAGGAGTTTTTCTTAGCTAAAGGCAATTGATTGGAAAATTTTTTTGAAGAATATTCTACCTCTTTGTTATAAATGGATGTGCAATGAAAGGAGAATTGGACATGATCTATCATCTTTGATTGCTTATAAGATATTATCATACTTTAATGCTTAATATATGAGACAATTTTAATATCTTTTCCTTATGAATTAATTTCCTTGTAATTTAAGTGTAGAGGAGGTACTCGGGTATCTACTTTTAACAGGAGCACGCAACAAGAACTCCAGTACTTCACCTACTCAAGGGAGGTTCTCCTTAGGGAAATATACCCTTTAACACTTCTGTGCGTAGGCAGATATCAATGATTGCACAGAGTTGTGAATACTCAAAAAAATATTAATGACAACTTACAATGAAGGAAGACAAATCACTCCTTAGTTCGAACGAATGTTTACAACATAGGCAAGAGAAATGCTCTAAGTTGCTGCTCTGGGCTAGCATTCCATTCCAGAACTAAACACATTCTTTACAAGAGATTCGTCCAATCCATACAATGATCATAGCTAGATGCAGGCTAGCCCTGATCGATACAAAGTCTGAAGAATTGCTCTAAGGAAAACAACATAAAAATACCACTAACTCACACTGAAAGACAAGGCCAAGCCACTCTCTTCACACTATAGTGCTATTAGCCCTCCCCTGGGAAGCCCACGCTCTGTATCCACACCACAGATTGACTTCCTACAGTAGGCTTGTAACCACAAAGTGCAAAGAGAGACCCCTATACGCATGTAAGTATATGTGTGTATATGAATCTATCCCAAATGAACACAAGTCCATTGCTTTTATAGGCTCCAATAGGCCAAGAGAGTCTTGCGGATTCATCACGTCCACTGATCATGCGCCGGTTGATTTCAAAATTGGAGGGTTAGGTCAATTATGCCACCAATCTTGAATTGGATCCTCAAAAAATAGGCACTCGTCATGAATGGTTGGCAGCAACATTGCTCCTCTTCAACTTTTACCACTTACGCTTTTCCCCTTTTAATTGCAAGCTTAGATCCTCATTTTATGCTGTGATATTGGATGCTCCGGCAAACCTGACACTCTTGTCTTCTTTCCTATCATGCATAGTTATGAGAGCACTATGCCACCGATTCTTATGATGCCTCTTTTCCTCAAGATATTTGATTGCACTCCAAGATTTATTCCTAGTGAATGATCAGATGTTCCTTGTCTCTTATTTATCTCTTTCGAATCCATCTCAGATCCATCTTCCTTTGATTTGCTGATCATGCCAAGCAGAGGAGCTAAATAGAGCCTTTTTGGTAGTGGGCCAAGGGGTTTGGAGAGAGAGGGTGAGAGAGATAGAGAGGGTGAGAGAGATAGAGAGGGTTGTGGGGCTGCGGAGGAGGGAGGGGGTCGTGAGGGCTGTGGAGGCAAGGGGGGTGGTGTGGTGAGGGATGGGAGTGGTGGAGTTGTGCAGGGGGCAGAGGGAAAAGAGAGAGAGAGAGAGAGAGAGAGAGAGAGAGAGAGAGAGAGAGAGAGAGAGAGAGAGAGAGAGAGAGAGAGAGAGAGAGAGAAGGGGAGGGGGGCTGTGGGATTGCGGAGGAGTGAGGGGGCCGTAGGGGACTATGGAGGCGGGGGGTGGAGTGCTGAGGGGCGGGAGTGGTGGAGTTAAGCGGGGGGTAGAGGGGGAAGAGAGATAGAGAGAGAGAAAGAGAGAGAGAGAGAGAGAGAGAGAGAGAGAGAGAGAGAGAGAGAGCGGGGAGGCTATGGTATTGTGGAGGAGTGAGGGGGCCGGGGGAGACTGTGGAGGCAGGGGGTGGAGTGGTGAGGGGCGGGGGTGGTGGAGTTAAGCAGGGCAGAGGGGAGAAAGAGAGAGAGAGAGAGAGAGAGAGAGAGAGAGAGAGAGAGAGAGGGAGAGAGAGAGAGAGAGAGCTAGAGAGAGAGAGAGAGGGGGGGCTCTGGGATTGCGGAGGAGTGAGGGGGCCGCGGGGGACTGTGGAGGCGGGAGGTGGAGTGGTGAGGGGCGGGGGTGGTGGAGTTAAGTGGGGGGCGGAGGGGGAAGAGAGAGAGCAGGGTGCTACAGACCCCCACATCAAGTTTTTGCACCGTCTCGGTGCAACTTCCCTTTATCTGCTTATTGAATGAACAAAATAAATTGCAAATACTGAATGAAATGTGGTATGTACAGTGGCTGAAGTGCTTCCAGTTTGACTTAGTTCAGGTAATTCTTCACCCTGGAGATATTGAGGGGTATCTTCTTACCCTGCAAATCCTCCAGATGTACTGCTCCATTAGGTAGTACCTTTACCACCCTTTGAGGTCCTATCCATTTGGGTGCTAATTTGGTTGAAACTGTTGGGATCTATTGCACTAAAACCATGGATCCTTCTTGTACTTCTTTGGACCTAAGATACCTGTCGTGCAATCTTTTGCGCTCTTCTTGGGTTATCTGAAGTTTCTGCATTGCTCCTTCCTTGTATTCTTCTAATGCCACCAATCTCCTAATGGGAGGTTCAATTCCCATGGTTTTTGCTCCCATTTCCTTTTTGATAATAATTTCAAATGGTGCTAATGCATCTTTTCCATATACTAAGCAAAATGGACTCTCGCTAGTGGTTCCCCTCTTCGTAGTTCTGAAAGCCCAAATTGCATTGATCAATGCTTGTGGCCAGAAGCTTTGATGATCGAAGGATAATTTGGGAAGCAATCCAATCAAAATCTTATTGGAGCTCTCTGCTTGGCCATTTGCCCTTGGATAGTAATTGCAAGATTTTTTATGAAAAACCTTGTACCTGTCAAATATAAATTGGAGCAATTGATTTACAAAATGTGTGCCCCTATCACTAGTGATTTCCAATGGGTAACCGAATCTTGAAAAAATACGTTTATACAAAAACTTAGCTACTGTTAAAGTTGTGTAATCTACAGTAGCTTTAGCCTAAATCCATTTAGTTGCATAGCATGTGGCCATCAAAATATACTTCTTACCCCCAGGTTGACCAGTTGGACTAATTGGTCCTATGAAATCAAGACCCCATCATTCAAATGGGAGCCATCTTGTAGATATGACTAATGGTTGGAAATTCAATCTGGTTGGCGTAGGAGCACATCTCTGGCAAATGTGGCATTCTTTAGCAAACTTGATCGCATCCTTGTAAATATGAGGCCACCATAGTCCTTTGAGGATGATTTTGTGAGCCAATTATTCCCCCTCTAGATGCCCTTTACTGTGTGCTGCCTCAAGCAAAGGGGTTACCTCCAGCGGATAAACACACTTTCTCAAGATACCATCCTGACAATATCTATATAAATTTTCACTTATAAGTGAATATGCTTTGCTATTGAGGAGAAATCTTCTTTTTTCTACAAGTGTCAAGAGCTCTCGTAGTTTTCTAGTAGTAAGAAAATTGAGAGTTTTATCATACCAATCGGTCTGAATTGCTACTAGGAAGAGATTACTATCCACCAGTTCATCATTAATACCTGTTGCCTTCTCGCTCATTGCAGTCCTGGACACTTGATCTTTCATGTAGTGCTCTCTTCCTAGCTTAATATGAATATCAAAGTTACATGCTTGAAACAAGAGTAACCATGTCCAAACCCTTCCAACCACTCTAGGTTTGTTTATCAAGTACTTCAAGGGCTGATGGTCAGATATTACTATAAAATGTACACCGAGAAGATAATGCCGAAACTTTTGAAGAGCAAATACAATAGCCAAACCTTCCCTTTCAGTCGTACTATAGTTCCTTTCTGCCTTGGTGAGTAGTCTGTTGGCATAGGAGATAGGTCTATCAACCTTGTGTGATGATGGTTGAGCGAGAACTGCACCAACAGCATGAAGACTAGCATCTATATGCACATGAAACTCCAATGACCAGTTAGGAACACTTAAAAGTGGAGCAGTACATAGCCTCAATTTTAGTTCACAAAATGCTTTCGCAACTTCAGCACTCCATGAGAAGGGAACCTCTTTACTGGTAAGCCTTGACAAGGGCTTAGCTATTTCCGAATACATCCGTATGAATCCTCTATGGTATCCTGCATGGCCCAAAAAACTTTGCACTTCCTTTGAGCTTTGTGGAATAGGTATGGAAAGAATAGCAGTAACTTTTGCAAGGTCAACTGTTATCCCTTCAGCAGACACTATGTGACCAAGAAGAGTGCCCTTAGTGACTAAAAAATGACATTTAGGAGGATTCAATTTCAAATCTGTTTTGAGACATTGCTCAAAGATTTTCTTTAGATTTTGCAAATGATCATGGAATTCTTGAACTGCTGCTCTTCTATCTGTGCCTGAAAATACTGAAAATTCATCCATGAAAATGCGTAAAAAGGTTGTCAACCATTTGCCCAATATTAGATACATAGTTCTATTAAATGAAGCTAGTGCATTCTTCAAACCAAAAGCCATGCGGGTATAGACATAAGTGCCCCATGGAGTTACAAAGGATGTTTTGTCCCTATCATCAGGATGGGTCACTATCTGATTATAGCCGCTAAAACCATCTAGGAAGCTATACAAAGTGTGACCAGCTACTTCCTCAAGTACTTGCTCTGTGAAGGGCTGAGGAAATCTATCTTGAACAGTCACTTTATTCAAGGCCCAAAAATCAACACAGACTCTTATTTTTCCACTACTTTTCTTGGGCACAATAACCATAGAAGAAAGCGAACTGGAATGTTCTACAGGAACAATTATACCTGCTTCTTTTAGTTTTGTAATTTCCAATTTTACCGCCTCTGCATATTTAGGATTGAGTCGATGTGGCCTACTTCTTGCAGGCACCGCTCCCTCAACTAAGGGTATCCGTTGTAATCCAAGCTCTTCTGGTATCCCTGTTAGATCTTTGTAGGACCATGCGAAGACATTTTTGTAAGCAAAAAGTAAAGAAGTTACCTTCTGTAGCAAAGGAGGATAATGCCTTAACCAAGAGGCCAAGTGGACTACTTGAGGGTTCTCTTCATCCCCTAGATTTACTTCTTGAACCAGTGTTTCAGGACTAGTCTTGTTTGAGAAATCATCTCCACTATATGTAGGAGTGGACTTTAACTTATATTCTGCAATATGTTCTCTCGTCCATTCTTGAGGTATATCCGAAAAGGGGAGATCTTCTCTGCATTCAGGCTCATAACCTTTCTGTTCTGAAACCTCTATAGTTGTTGCCCCTTCAACATTCGTAATCTGCTCTCATTCTTCATCTCCTTGTGAACCTCATGGCCTTTTCCTACAACGTCTTCCTCTATTTCATTGATTTCCACCGTGCAACATTCTGCACTTTCGATCATCCAATTCATGTATCTTCTTCTTGGGGTAGAGAGGGCATTACTTGAGTGTCCATAGTATACCCAATAGTTTTCCCTAAGTCGAATCCTTCTTCCAAATGTAGTTGCAGCTGGCTATTGGTGCTTGTCGAAATCCATAGTTTGTTTTTCCCCCAATCTTGCAAAGCTTTTTCTTGCCTCAGCCAAGGTCTCCCCAGGAGTAGAGGGTAAGAAGTCTCCTATGGAAGTGCAATAACAACAAAATCTAGAAAAAGTGGCAACCCTATACTATCATCACTACCTTTTCAATAATGCAAAGAGGCGCAACCCGATGTTGATCTGCTAGTGTAACTGTGAATGGTGGCATCTTGTGGGGTTCACATTTAGTCTCTTCATTGTGAGATCTGGCATCAAATTGATACCAGAGCCTCTGTCTATGATCACACATGTGAGAGCTTCATCCCTTATACAAACAAATAATCTTGAGCTTTGGTAGTCTGCCAAGGGTGCAGGGGGAAAATCAACCATGAAACCATCTATATTGGGTGATTGGATCAAGTGAGCAGAGTATATAATCTTCAATAAGTCACTTCTTATTTTTGAATCCATCCTTATAAGTTCATACAAACTAACCTTGTGATGAATATCTTTCAAGATCTGTTCAATGTATACCTCATGAGTGTCTTCTTGCAGACTTGTTGATTGGTCCCTTAGAGAAGTAGCCATCCTCTTCGTGCACGAAGAGGCTCCTTATCTCCTCGCGTATACGTCATGTACCTACTTGCAAATGCAATAGGGAAAAAATACTGAAAAAGACGACTATTTACTATCCTCAGGGCCTCTCATAGAAATGCAAGTGTCCCACTGGGTGTGCCAAACTGTAGAGGAGGTACTAGGGTATCTACTTTTAACAAGAGCATGCAACAAGCACTCCAGTACTTCACCTACTCAAGGGAGGTTCTCCTTAGGGAAATATACCCTTTAACACTTCTCTGAGCAAGTAGATAGCAATGATTGCACAGAGTTGTGAATACTCAAGAAAATATTAATGACAACTGGCAATGAAGGAAGACCAATCACTCCTTAGTTCGAACGAATGATTACAACATAGGCAAGAGAAATGCTCTAACTTGATGCTCTGGGCTAGCATGCCATTCCAGAACTAAACACATTCATTACAAGAGATTCGTCCAATCCATACAATGATCACAACTAGATGCAGATTAGCTCTGATCAATACAAAGTCTGAAGAATTGCTCTAAGGAAAAGAGCATAAAACTACCAGTGACTCACACTGAAAGAGAAGGCCAGGCCACTCTCTCCACACTATAGTGCTATTAGCCCTCCACTAGGAAGCCCATGCTCTGTATCCGCAGCACAGAGTGACTTCCTACAGTAGGCTTGTAACCACAGAGTGCAAAGAGAGGACCCCTGTACGCATGTAAGTATATGTGTGTATATGAATGTATTCCAAATGAACACAAGTCCATTGCTTTTATAGGCTCCAATAGGCCAAGAGAGTCTTGCGGATTCCCCACATGCACTGATCATGCGCCGATTGATTTCAAAATTGGAGGGTTAGGTCAATTATGCCACCAATCTTGAATTGGATCCTCAAAAAATAGGCAGTCGTCATGAATGGTTGGCGGCAAAATTGCTCCTCTTCCACTTTTACCACTTATGCTTTTACCATTTTAATTGCAAGCTTAGATCCTCATTTTATGCCGTGATATTGGATGCTCTGGCAAACCTCACACTCGTGTCTTCTTTCCTATCATGCATAGTTATGAGAGCACTACGCCACTAATTCTTATGATGCCTCTTTTCCTCCAGATATTTGATTGCACTCCAAGATTTATTCCTAGTGAATGGTCAGATGTTCCTTGTCTCTTATTTATCTCTTCGGAATCCATCTCAAATCCACCTTCCTTTGATTTGCTGATCATGCCAAGGAGAGGAGCTAAATAGAGCTTTTTTGGTAGTGGTCCGAGGGGTGTGGAGAGAGAGGGTGAGAGAGATAGAGAGGGTTGTGGGGCTGCGAAGGAGGGAGGGGGTCGCGGGGGCTGTAGATGCAAGGGGGGTGGTGTGGTGAGGGACGGGAGTGGTGGAGTTGTGCGGGGGTCGGAGGGGAAAGAGAGAGAGAGAGAGAGAGAGAGAGAGAGAGAGAGAGAGAGAGAGAGAGAGAGAGAGAGAGAGAGAGAGAGAGAGAGAGAGAGAGAGAGAGAGAGAGAGAGAGAGAGAGAGAGAGAGAGAGAGAGAGAGAGATAGAGAGAGAGAGAGAGAGAGAGAGCGAGAGAGAGAGAGAGAGAGAGAGCGAGAGAGAGAGAGAGAGAGAGAGAGAGAGAGAGAGAGAGAGAGAGAGAGAAGGGGGGGAGGGCTGTGGGATTGCGCAGGAGTGAGGGGGCCGCGGGGGACTGTGGAGGCGGGGGGTGGAGTGGTGAGGGGCAAGAGTGGTGGAGTTAAGCGGGGGCAGAGGGGGACGAGAGAGAGAGAGAGAGAGAGAGAGAGAGAGAGAGAGAGAGAGAGAGAGAGAGAGAGAGAGAGAGAGAGAGAGAGAGAGAGAGAGAGAGAGAGAGAGAGAGGGGGGCTGTGGGAGTGCGGAGGAGTGAGGGGGCCGCGGGAGACTGTGGAGGCAGGGGGTGGAGTGGTGAGGGGTGGGGGTGGTGGAGTTAAGCAGGGCAGAGGGGGAAGAGAGAGAGAGAGAGAGAGAGAGAGAGAGAGAGGGGGGGCTGTGGGATTGCAAAGGAGTGAGGGGGCCACGAGGGACTATGGAGGCGGGAGGTGGAGTGGTGAGGGGCGGGGGTGGTGGAGTTAAGCGAGGGGGGGATGGGAAAGAATATTCTACCTCTTTGTTATTGATGGATGTGCAATGAAAGGAGAATGGGACATGGTCTATCATCTTTGATTGCTTATAAGGTATTATCATACTTTCATGTTTAATATATGAGACTATTTTAATATCTTTTCCTTAAAATAATTTCTTTGTAATTTAAGTTATGATTGATAGTAGCTCAGTTAGGTCAAAGGAGATTTACAAAGACTCCATCCCAAAAAATACTCGATTTTTTCCATAATTGTTGTCAATTAAAGCAAAAACAAGCTTATGAAGGAGAGCATTTTGATACATGCTTAGATTGTTCAAATTTACAGTTACACGATTAGAATATTTAAAAAGACTAGTATATCTTGAAGGGATAAATTCTGGCCATAATTGCTGAAGCATTCACATGTGGTATATGAGATAGTTGGGCCGTCGATATTGAATAACATTTCCAAATCTGAGATGCTACAACACATATAAGACTTTCGTATGTTACCTACAAACAAGCATGCGCTATGACTCATATCCTAACTACTGCATGCACAGCTATGGTAGTGGTGGATATGGTAGGTAGAGAAAAGGCATTTGAATTGTCCCACCATACACACATCTTACTGGATATAGATAGCCTAAATTTTCACATCGTCAGTGGCTTGATATCATGCGACATAATCACGCATCCTCGATTGCATTTTTGTAGTACATGCAGGAGTCATTGCGAGCGACTAAAAACGTTTCTGCATGGAAAGTGCTTCTCTCCAAGATCGTATAAATTTTGTAAGACATGCAGGAGTCATGGCGATGAACTAAATAACTGTTGCATGGCAAGTGCGTCTTTCCGAGATCGTAGAAATTCTGTTGATTCCATATTATTTGCGACCGATTATTGAAACATAGAAACTACAAGAGACTAAACTCATGGAGATTCACATGGAAAGCAAGTCATTTGCACCTATGCAACTAGCTATAGCAATTGTGAGCACTACCCCTCCGAAGTTAAATCTAGCGTATTCCTGATTCATTCAGATTGACTTTTCTAATCTCCTTTTGTTTATTTCTCATGGTCTATTGGTATTTATTAACGCTTTCCCCGTTTCTTTCTGCATCCCTTACTAAGCGAAAGACATCAAGGAAACAAGGACAAACTCAATCCTTTGCAGAAGCAAGATGGAGCCTACTATGACGACTTCTCCAAAATAAGCCCCATCACTCTAGTACAACAGTTTTAGCGCCTCGACAAATTAGCGAACGAATCTGCCGTAGATAAGTACACTTAACTTGACACGAACGTGCAGGGGACGGCAGGAGGAAAACGACCTGACAGGAGGAGAACGAGCTACCATAATGGTTACTAAGGAATTCACGACACTTTTCTGGCTTCCTAATATAATGGTACATATTTAGAATGACATTACTACAGTTTCAAACTTGAAACTTATTAACATATATAGTTGCATAAGATGTTTCTATACGCTCAAGGTCATTTTCACTCTACAACTATGTACAAAAATTGTTTTCTTTAGCAGACGTAGAGTCTTGTGTCATTCCTGATGTGAAATGAAGTTAGAAGCTTGCTCTATATTCACAATAATGATGCAGATTAGGCTTATGGAAATTGCCCATCTCAAATATAATCTCCTATAGTGCTAGATGATATGTTTTCACCATTGGCACATAAGGTGTACCAATTTCAAGCTATGGAACTCATTTTTATGAGAAGGTTCATGGTAGGATAGCCTCCCAAGGTTGTCTTTGATAATAGGTCCACTCATACTTGTTAGACAATTAAGCGTAGACAATGTGGAGTCAGATTATGGCTACATGATTGAGGTCATTGGAAAGGGTACTCTGACAGGGTATCAATCAGTAGTTGATCAATCCATTTAGATCCGGTCCTAGAAGATAGCTTGGAGTTCAAGATGGCATGACTAGCCCGTTTTGATATAGTCCTAAGTAAGAAGTGGCATGCTAGGAAATGATAAATTATATACTTTGTTTCACATGTTTATGACTTGGAGTAGGAGGTCAGGCAATTAGTGATCCTTGGAGAGCTAGATGTGCAAGTGAGGCAATTGGTGACTTCAAGCAAGCTGCTCAAGATTGAATATAAGTACACTTACTTTTTGTATTTTTTGTATTCTTCTTCTCTAGTGATGGATCCTTGAAGTCAAGGAAACTCTAGTTGGAATGCTCACTTACTTTTGGATAAAGTAAGCGTAGAATTCCAAGAGCTTCCTTTTGAATAATTATCATCAGCTTTACCTCCTTGCAAGAACCCATTCCTTGACCACCATTTTGTATGCACTTGGAGGAGGGACATGAAAACTTCAAGATCATGGACAAGTATATGCAAAACGGATTTGCAAAGCCAACTTTTTACCTTTGCAACACTTGTTCTTCTAATAAACAAGAAAGATGGATCTTATAGGATATGCATTGATTATAGGGCACATAATAATATTACCCTCAATCATAGATGTCCTATGCCCAATAAAGATGATCTCCTTGATGATCTAGGTGGAGCAATTATTTATAGTAAGATAGATTTGAAAAGTGGATGCCACTAGATAAAACTTAAGCAGAATGATGTATAAAACATCTTTTAGCACTTGTTTTGGAAGTTATGAGTATTTAGTTATGCTATTTGGTTTAACTAACGTGTCTCCTACTTTCATGATGTTAATGAATGGTATTTTCCATCCGTTCATAGGAAAATGTTTTGTGGATTTGCTAGATGACTTGTTGGTGTATACTACATTTGCACATAAGCATGAAGGTCATTTATAATTGGTCTTAAATAAGCTAAAGGAAAATCAGTTGTTTGTAAATCTAGATAAGACTTAGTTGCTCCTTCTAGAGATTGAGTATTTTCCTTCCACAGATTGAGTATTTAGGGCTTATAGTATTGGCTGATGGGGTTCATATGGATTCCAAGAAGGTCTCAATGATTGTAGCATGACCTAGTCCTCAAGATAAGGGAAAGTTACACTCATTTATAGGAGTTTCTAGTTTCTATCAAAAACTCATTTCATCTTATTCCTGGATATTAGCCCCTACGAAAAAGCTACTTCAAGGAAAAGTATTTTTCGCATGGAAAAAAGAGCAACAAGAAAGTTTTGATACTCTAAAGCAAGCTATTTTAGAGGCTCCAATATTCAATGTGGTAGATCCACATAAACCATTTGAATTGGGAATAGATGCTAATGGCATACTATAATAAAGTAATTCTATGATCTAAGGGTCTGTTCCATTCACATAAATTTGAAATGGAACACCATTTGTTCATCCATGTGTATGACCAAAGATCTTGAGTTAAGACTAACGAAGAGATCATGTGCTCTTGTAGACAAGTGATCCACTTAACTTAGTGGTTAAGTCTCAAGGATGTGAAGGAGGAGGTCTTGGATTCAATCCTTGCCTACAAATCGGTGTTAGAGAGCAAAGGAGGTCTAAAAAAGCGAGAGCAGGGCAGGGTTGGATCAGGTGCTGGTGCAAATTACAAGCCTACACATTTGGCTTGAGGTTCATAAACATATGAAGCTCCATGCAAACCACTGCTAGAAATATTTTTTCATCTTTACAAGTTGTAGAAGTCATTTTCTGACTTGAGAGAATATTTATAATCACCTACCAAAAACTAGTGGATATGTTAGATAGAAACGTAAGAAATTCATTGAGGGAATACTTCCTAAATTGAAGGACTACTTTTAGAGAGAGCCAAAAGTTGAATTCAATTCAAAATTTGAATGTAACACTTATATAAAGTGACTTGAAAAAGTCACGGATAGAACACTCCATTTCCGGAGCTCTCCATTGCCATTGAGTAAGAGTGTGAGGTCTATATTGTAGCCTACACCACTCTCCATCATTAGGCTATGATTGTGAAGCCTATGATCCTGTACAACATTAATCATTAATAGAATACATCTACATCGTTCATCTATGGTCTCTCTGTTATAGTCGTTCATAACTATCAACTTGTGCTACTCATATCTCAGTCAATCCTACACCATTTTCAATGATCTAAAGCTTGTTGGAATCATCTACATGGCACAAATTTTAAAGGAAATCCAGTCAGCCAATTTGGAGAAAAGCGCGTCAAAGCACTCACTGTAGAGGTCCTAAAAAATTGGGGGTAATGATTCAATTGCTAAATTGATTGCTCTGTGTAAAGAGTACCATTTCAAGTGATTCCACTTGGAGTCATTAGCTTATTAAGCTAGTTTGATACCTCTAAAAGGAAGTTTTCTAATTCCTACTATAATCGTAGCAATGAGCTTAACAAGCAACAGGTGTTAGATAAAGAATAGAAGGTTTTCTTTGACCCTTCTACTTGGAAGTAGTCTCTCTTGATTCAATCTTTACTCACATCATTTTCAAAGTACATAGACACTTGTATAGTGTCATTGGAAAGTCAAATGGGCCCACAACTCAACTTTGAAGCTACAAGGGGCTGGTACAAAGCAGTCTTTTGCAGTACCTACTCATTTCTTGGAGTGTCCATCCATCTATCCCAACAGTGGTATCAGAGCAGAGTTAAGGTAAAATGGGAGATGGTTTTCCTTCTTTCATTGATAAATTGGACAAGCTAGCTATCAAGCATGGTCATTGAGGATGAAGAAATACTTGCAAGGAAGGAGCCTCTATGGATACATCTCTGGAGATGAGGAGATGCCCATATTCAGAAGCAAAGGACAACCTACAAGAGAGGAGTATGAAAGACTCAACACATGGTGTGCTAAGGATGCATTAGCAAGGTCCTACTTACTTAACTCAATCTTTGATTTTCTTCTTCCACATATTAGGAACTGTAAGACATCCCAAGAGACTTGGGAAACATTGTCTTCATATTTCTCTTCCAACACAAGGGCTACGAAGAACCAACTATGGATTGAGTTTACCACTCAAAGAAAGCAACCTAAGCAAGGTATCGTAGAGTATGTGACCAAAGTCAAAGATGTAGCAGATCAGTTGGCAAGCATAGGAGAAGAAATTGAAGAGGAGCATATTGTAAGACAAGTAATCAATGGTATTAAAGCTGATGACAAATGGGAGAGCTTCACAACTGCCATGGACTTGTACATGGACATGCAGATTCTAGACCTTACCACACTCATGGGGCAACTATTCACCCATAGAAGCCAGCTCGACAAGAATGGAGATTCATCAAGACGTAATAGCTCGTCTGCCCTATACATTGATAAAAGTAAATCCAAAGAGAAAGGGAAGAACAAAAAGGTTGAAGATGAAGGAACTACCTCCCATGCCAACTATGCAGGGAGAGGTAGAACCTCAAGAGGAAGGGGTAGAGGAGGTAAGAAAGGTAGGGGGAGACCCTATCACTCCTCACCATGCAATATTTGCGGTTTATCAAATCATACTATAGATGAGTGTTTCAGGAATTTCAAGAATCACAGAGATAGAGGATATCAAAGAGGTCAATACACACAATTAAGAGGAAGATTCAATCACCATCAAGGATACAACAACTACAACAACAAATACAATAGCAACTACCAAGGAGGCTACAAATCAAGAAAGGATTACAACAACTTCATAGAGGAGCAAGAAGATTCTCTTTGATTATGAACATGACTTCAAAACCCGGTTTAAATGATGACCATCTATTCTACATTGACTCAGGTGCTCAAACCATGTGGCAGGCAATGTAGCTCTTCTCTCTGACCTTGAGGAACCCAAGGGCAAGCATCAAGTAGAAACAGGTGATGACACCAAGCACTCAGTAATTAAAGTAGGGAATTTTAAGACCTCTGATGGAGACAAGCATCTCTGGAGTAGGGTTCTATATGTACCTACAATTAACAAGAATTCGATGAGTGTTGGACAGATTGTGGAAACGGGTTTGCAGGTTAGATTCAACCAATATGCAGCATTTGTGGAGGATCCCCAACGTGGGTTCAAAAGAATAGCCAAAGGAGAAAAGATAGGTAGATTATTAACTTTTGAACTTGAAGATTCAAAAAATATTGCACTCTATAGCTACAAAGATTAAACACTTTCAGAGCTTGAAATTCGGCACAAGAGATTAGGGCATGTTGGTGAAAGAACTTTGAAACAAATTTGTAGAGATGAATGTGTGCTTGGGATACCTAATGTATCCAAGCAACACATGATTTATAAATGTGGTGCTTTTCAGTTTGGAAAATCTCATAGGTTACCCTCCTTAAGGAAGCTACATGCATGAGGACTACCTAGAGCTTGTCCATACAGATGTATGGGGACCAAGTAAGGATCCCTCAATTTGTGGATCAAGGTATTATGTATCTTTCATTGATGATTAAGGTGGATTGTATTGTAATTTATGAAGCACAAAGATGAAGTACTCAACTGCTTTAAAAAGTATCTTGCACTTGTTGAGAACCAAACAGGGAGACACCTAAAAAGACAAAGGTCAGATGGAGGAGGTGAGTACTTCTCAAATGAGTTTGATATATTTTTGAAGGATAGAGGAATCAAAAGAGAAATCACGATATGGTATATATGGGAGCGAAATGGGGTGGCACAAAGGAGAAATAGATTAATTGTTGAAACAACTAGGTGAATGTTAAATGAGAAAAAATTACCTAACTACTTGTCGACAGAGAGTGTATCAACTGCCACTTATCTTGTAAACAGGTTGCCATCTAAATCTCTTGATGAGATGACTTCGTATGAAGCATGGCTTGGTAGAAGACCTTCACTTCACTACAGGATCTTTGGATGTGTAGCTTATGTGCATATTCCTTCTCAAATAAGAGGTAAGCTAGACCCTAAGGCAAAGAAGTGCATCTTCATAGGATATGACTAGAATCAGAAAGGTTACAGGTCCTACAAACATTCAAACAAGGGATTCATGGTCAATAGAGATGTTGTCTTTGATGAGAATGACTCTTGGTTTGATAGTGGATGTAGGAAAGTAAAGCTACCTTATGCCTCGGAAGAGGAGTTTCCAAACCTCAGTAAGAAGGAGCCTACTCAGATTGAAGATATCAACTCAGATGATGAGGACATCATCAACCTAGAAGAGTTCAAGGCATGGAAGTCCAAAGGAAAAGTCAAGATGAAGAAGTTGGAGGTATACCTGAATCATCCAACCAAGCAATCAGAAGATCATTAAGGGAAAGCAAGAAACCAATCACATATGGGTATGACACTTCCCTTGTTACTAAGCACTCTGTTTATCTTGAAAAAGTCTTGTCATTTGAAGAGCCATCATCATATGAAGAAGCTAAGACCAAGACATAATGGAAGGAAGCAATGGTTGAGGATATTGAAGCACTCAAGGAGAGTGACACTTGGGAACTAGTACCAAAGAAGGAGTCCATGAAGGTAATTGGTCCTAAATGGTTCTATAAGATCAAAAGGAATTCTGATGGATCAATAAGCAGGTACAAAGCTAGACTTGTGGCCAAGGGTTTTGCATAAACCCAAGGAGTTGATTATGAAGAAACCTTCTCACCTATGGCCAAAATGCCAACCATCAGGGTATTGGTAAGTGTGGCTGCTTAAAAAAACTGGAATATCTATAAGTTGGATGTAAAAAATGCATTTCTAAATGGCTAGATTTGAAAGGAGGTATACATGTCTCAACCTCCTGGCTATGAGGACCCATATAAGGTAACATATGTATGTAAATTGAACAAATCTCTTTATGGATTGAAGCAGGCACCGAGGGCATGGAACCATAGATTGACTACATACCTTCAAGATCAAGGTTTTGTCATGATTAAAGTAGATACTTCTCTCTTGATCAAGAGAAGTAATTCAAAGGTAATATACGTATGTGTATATGTTGATGCTATCATACTTACAGGAAATGATGCTAATGGCATCAAGCAGATAAAAAATGAGATGATGAAGGAGTTCAAAATTCGATACTAACTCTGGAATTTATATTACTCAGAGAAAGTACATACAAGATATGTTAAAGAAGTTTCATTTGCAGGATGCCAAAGTTGCAAGTACTCCAATGCAGATAGACCTAAATTTAAGTGCTCATGAAGGGGATGTACTTGAGAACATTGCACGTTACCAAAGCATAGTGGGAAGGTGGAACTATGCTACATTGACAGGGATTCATATTGCTTATGGAGTAAGTATTCTAAGTCAATTTTTGCACAAAGCTAGGGCACGTCACTTGGAGGCTGCCAAAAGGATTTTGAAGTATCTTAAGGGTACTCAAAATCATGGATTGTACTTCCCTTATACATCAGACTTGGAGATCAAGATATATTCAGATGCAGATGGGGCACGTTGCAAAGATGATAGAAGGAGTACCTCAGGATACCTATCTTCTGTAGGTAACAAACTTATATCATGGGTCTTCAAAGAAGCAACCTACTATTGCTTTATCCTCTACAGAGACACAATATAGAGGATTGGTCAATGCCTCTCAAGAGGCGATATGGATCAGATTATTGTATACATATTTAGGTTTGCATACTCCATCTCCAATGATTCTTGGAGATAATACCACCTCACTACATCTTGCAGCTAATCCCATTTATCATGCTAGGACCAAGCATATAGAGGTCCACTATCATTATGTGAGAGAGAAGCTATTAAGAAATGAGATTCACTTGACATATGCGTCAAAAAATATGCAATGTTCATGCTTATTGACTAAAGCATTAGATGGTACAAAACTTTGTAGGTTCAAATCAATGATTGGATTGTAGGATATTCATGAAGATTGAAGATGAAGACCAAGTCAAAATGTTTGGCTTTAGGGGGAGCTGTTGGTGCAAATTACGAGCCTTAAAATTTTGCTTGAAGATCATAAACATATGAATCTCCATGGAAACCATTGCTAGAAAGATTTTTTCAACTTTACCGATTGTAAAAGTCATTTTTTGACTTGAGAGAATATTTGTAATCAACTACCAAAAACTCGTGGATTTGTTAGATAGAAAAGTAACTACTTCATTGAGGGAATATTTCCTAAATTGAAGGAATACTTTTATAGAAAGCCAGAAGTTGAATTGAAATTCAAAATTTGAACGTAACACTTATATAAAGTGACTTGAAAAAAACGCAGATAGAACACTCCATTTCTCGAGCTCTCCATTGCCATTGAGTAAGAGTGTGAGGTCTACATTGTAGCATACACTACTCTCCATCATTAGGCTATGATTGTGAAGCCTATGATCTTGTACAAGATTGTTCATTAATACAATACATCTACATTGTTCATCTATGGTCTCTCTATTATAGTCATCCATAACTATCAACTTGTGCTGCTCATATCTTAGTCAATTCTACACCATTTTCAATGATCTAAAGCTTGTTCGAATCAGCTCTAGTTTCTCTACATGCTCACAAGTTTTGAAAGGAAATCCATCTAGTAAATTTGGAGAAAAGCATGTCTCTGGTCAAAGTCTGCAAAGGTCCTAAAAAATTGGGGGCAATGATTCAATTGCTAAATTGATTTCTCTGTGTACAGTGCATCATTTCAGTGACTCCACTTGGAATCATTAGCTTTCTAAGCTAATTTGATACCTCTAAAAGGCATTTTCGTAAATCCTATTGTACTCATAGCACTGAGCTTAACAAGCAGCAGGTGTGTGATAAAAAATAGAAGGTTTTCTTTGACCCTTCTACTTGGAAGTAGTATATTTTAATTCAATCTTTACTCACATCATTTCCAAAGTACATAGACACTTGTATAGTGTCATTGGAAAGCTAAAAGGACCCACAACTATATTTTTGTTTAAATAAACATTTTTCTATTGCTTTTTCTCTCTCTTTCTCTATCTCTCCTTTCAATGTATTTGATTTTTGATACGATTTTCACCTCTACATTATAGTGCACTATTCACTATAATTATTTTACGGAGATACATCTTAGGCAAAGTCAGACCACTTGTTAATGAATGAATAGGGATTTATATTTGATTATCTCACTACTATCTCTTTGTCTAAATCAGGGTCTTATCAACAAATTAATGGACTCAAACTTTGACATGGGTGCTTTAGATATCTTTCAGAGAGCACTCATACTTCCCTAGGTGATTTGTTAATTTATTTGAGCTCCTTATAATATGCATGACCCGATGATTTATTATCACATTATCAGAGTTGGGCACGAAATAGTAAGTTTAATCATTGTAACCAAACATTCTTTTAACCATAAAACATTTTCTACTATTCTCAGTTTAAGCCTCTCTCATTTTCAAATATGAGTTCGGTGATTGCAGCAAGCTTGAGTTGTAAGTTTTTCAAAGTAATTGGGAATTAATTCATGAAATGTGAAATAAACTCATTCATATATGTGTAAGGATCTTTGATTGTCCCTCTCTGTCTATCTCTATCTCTCTCTCTCACTTCCTCTCTCTATCGCTCTCTCTCTCTCTCTCTCTCTCTCTCTCTCTCTCTCTCTCTCCTCCGTCTATATCTATCTCTACAATGCCGACAAATTTCCCTTCTCCATTGTTGTGAATCTCTTCTCCATCTCTCTCTCTCTCTCTCTCTCTCTCTCTCTCTCTCTCTCTCTCTCCCCTCGATCTCTCTCTTGCTTCTGAGTTGCGGCTTTGATGCCTCCCTATCTACTAGGACATCACTCTCCTCCTCTCTACCGATCTTTTGCACCAACTTATCTCCCATGATCCTCCGATCGATAGCTTACACATCCTATATGACTGTTTCTATATATATGATAGATGAAGCATCAATGAAGCTGCTTGCATCCCTTACTGGGGTGATGGATCCTTGTTGAAGTTCAAGCATGTTCTTAGATCAGAAGGCTGAATAACTGGTTTCAGAGTGTCATGCCATTGTGCTCCCTGAGACTTTCCACAAAGATGATGAAGTGAAAATAGATGCATCTCCTACATTCCACATGCATATGCTGACTCCATAGTATCTATCCTAGCCTCATGAACCCGCAAATTATGGGCAATCTACATCCACATTCGGATCTCTGACCTATCAAAGAAAGGCTATTTTGTTACTTCTGCATACATATACACGTGATGCTTTCTCTACCGATCACTCATTCTAGGTTAGGACAAAAAGCATTGAATGAAAAATTGTTTGGGAAAGAGACATCATTGAAGACATGCTCTGAACGCTATAAAGTTCTTAATCTCCGAGTAGGCACAAACCTCTTCAACACTCAGCCCTCATGGTCTGAGTAATGAATGCCCGCTCCCCAACATCGTATTTGTAAAGCTTAAACATAAAAGTAAAGCATGAAAAAAATGAATGAACAAGAAAAGGCCAGCAGCATACAAGGAGAAAAAATCCACGGGGAAGGGCAAATAGGAATCGGATCTCTATTTATAGGTTCCCCTCCCTAGGACTTTTCTCTAGAATCTTTCAACCTCCCTTTTGAAACTTTCTATTTGTAGAATCTTCTCGCATGTTCTTATACTATTTTTGGAGAATCTCATCTTTTCTTTGTATTTTAAGTTTTTATCTTTTTATTTTTTCCAATTCTTCTTTTTCTAATTTTTTTCTTTTTCTTTGTCTCTTTCTATTTTTCTTGGATTAAGGTTTGGTTTCACATCTATATAAAAATTAAATTAAATCCAAGGGTTAGACTTAGGGTAAATGGAAAAACTAAGGTTCCAACTTAGGGTTTCTCTCAGGGAAAGTTATTGTTGCCTATGATTAAAGTCACGCTTGTCAATAAAAGGGTTTATTTACATGTAGGGCTAAGATCCTAGGGTTTCTAAGGGTCAAATCTAGGTTTTTGAAGGATCAAACCTTGGATTTCAATGGGTTTCAAGGGTCAAACATAGGGTTTCTATATTTACAGTTAGCTATTTATAGATATACAGGTCTAAATTATAGACACAACATAGTTTGTCATCGTATAAACAATTAAATCAGCCGAATCATGCACAATTTATAACTTTTTGTAGTCAAAAACACCATATCACAACCAAAAAATCAATGAAATGAGCTTGAAAAGAAATCTTGATGTACACTTATGTGAGGGATTTCATCTTGAAATCCATGCCCACTAAAATTGCACATCATCTCGATGGGCCAATCTACAAAATCCAATCGAAGCACATCAGGATTCTATTGAAAAGTCTTTTTAATTTTTATTTTTTTTCTTTTCAAAATCTCCAATGTGATCTCATGCACTCCATGCAACTTTATAAAGATTAGTAGAAGTTTTAGAAAATTAAGCAGATGCAAGCTTTACAAACATCATACTATGTTTTCACTTCCGCGATCAGAGAAGTAATCACATGAATGAATCATAGGCTTCGTAGGTCTTTTTTTTGTTTAATTCGTTAAGATCCAAAAACTTATCCTAAGTACTAGCATATACTAAGCTGTACTAATTGAGTTTGTAGAATATGCCTTGATTCCTCTACTTATCCCCTACTATCTAACTCTCCATCATATCTCTTTTCTTTTCTTTTTCCTTTTTATTTTTCTCTTTCCTTTTCTTTTCTTTTTATTTATTTTTACCCTTAATCTCAGCTCAACAATTTTCTTTTCCGTTTTATTTTCACAATTCGGCATATGCTGTGATCGAGTGTGCCTCATGTACTTGTTTGCCAAGCCAATTTTATTCAACGTGTCTACCGACGTGACATAACGCACGACATACACAATGTTAGCCCCACATGAAATCGATGTCAGATTGTGGCTATGACCACTCACCCAGAGTGACTCCACCCACCTACCGACCCATGCAGGCACATGAAAAGAGATAGGTTAGGCCTATAACGAAACTAGCATCAGCTCCTAGCCTTGATCATGTGACCAAGGTTGCTTCACCCACCTACTAGCCCATCACAACACAGTAACAATAGGCACACACATATAAAGCTGGCTTGAGTATGAAGGTTTTTCTCGATTCATGATCCATATGGAGGTAGATATCCTAAGAAAACAATAGTAGGACCCAAAGAGTCCCACTCACTAAGCGTTGGGATCAATCATTATATATAGGCACTCAGTTTTAACTTTGCCATCACATTCCCAAGATTTCACTCCCAAAAGTCTCTACTCCACTAAGTGACACTATTCATATCATTTCTAGTTGTTCATGCTTAATGCAAAACCATAACAGATGTTTGCTATCTCGTTCCCTACTTGATTTTCCTAAATTGTACAGATCTTTATCACATATAAAAATGCAATGCATATGCTCTTTCAAAAAGGAAACTGAATTTGAAATTGGAAATGTTTCACCTCATTAATTTTTCCCTTCTTCATCATTGTTCGATCCAAATTTTCTTCAGTTTCTTGATTTATTTTTCTTCATCAGTATCAACATCAGTGTCATTAGCATCTTCCATCATCATCAATGGATTAACAAACAGAACCTTAAGAACGCTAGTATACGTAAAGAGGTTGGAGACATTGAGCAAATGCCTACAAGAATGCATTGACTTAGAGGACAACCTAGTGGATGATCTAAAGAGTATGCCCAACCCCACTAAATTAGAAGACTCTCGGAGTACAATTACATCCAACTCCACTAATGTAGAGGAGTTAGTAGAGCTGGTAGCAAAGAAATTGGGAGTCCAAGGACAGAGAAACTACCAACACCCAGCCTTAGGAGTGCCTATGCTACGAAGATGTAGTCTATGTGGAGGAGATCACCCCACGCACATGTGTGCACGAGAAGGAACTGGTGTACCTCAGACACATCCTTACAACAGACTGCCCCATCAAGGAGCTTCCTTGTATTGCCACATAGAACAAAAATACACCAATCACACTACGGAAAACTGCCCATTCAATAGGCAGGCACGGCCCTTCCAACCACCTCAGTATCGACCATATGCATATCCACATAGAGAGCCAGGTAGAGATATGCCCAGATACAATTCCTACCAAACACCAGCAGGAGCTCCCAGGCCATAAGAACCAACACAATTCGGAAACCCTCAACATGTTTTAGGACCACAACCTCCAATTCCTCAACATGTGGTATCCGTTAAGTATGCTCAACCAGAGGAAAACCTAGAAAGAGCCATTGTACCAGCATCACCTATAACCAGTGTGGAATCTACAAACTCAGGTTACGAGCAATCTCAGGGAGAGTACTACCCCTATGACACTAACATGTTTGAGTATGAACAAACGTATGGTCCACAATACTACGGATACGAAGGATGTGAATATGCCTATGGGCCAGAAGTGGCAACATTAATGTACACCACACCTAGAGCACAGCCACCCGTGAGACCCCCCATTAGACCACCTGTGCCGAGAGGACCATGTTATAGATGCGGAGGAGACCATTTTCTTAGAGGATGTTCTTGACCTTACAACCCACCAACTCCTAGGAGTTGGGAAGGATATTGTAGTGATTGTGGAAAGGAACATCTCTTCCATGATTGCCCAAGAAATCCCAACAAGGCTCAAGACACTGCACCACTTAATGTAATTGAAGTGATAGAAGCACCTGGAGGTGAAAAAGAATACACCGTGCCCTTAAAGGCCATTACATAAGCTCAAACAAAGAAACAAAAAGAAAAACAACCAGAACGGAAACAACAAAACAATAGAACAATAAACCCCAAAAGCCAAATAGTAGAAGATTGAGAGGAACCACATGAGAATACCTAGAACATGAAAGCACAAAAATGGAAGGAAAGAAGAGAGAAGCTCAAGGAGAAATGGATGAAAAACAAAAGTCAATAGAATAAGAAACAAACAAGAAGCAGTAAGGAACATAAACAACCAGAGAGTGCGGAAGCAGTTCCCATTCCACCGCTTATCCAAGAAGCAGACAAACCACGATCAATTCTAGCTGACCCAAAACCGAATGATTTGGACATGTGGTTGAAAGCTTACCAAGCTAGAATAAATACTAGACCAAATGTGGAACAACACGAAAAGCTTTACCCACAAGGAGAATTAGAGAAAGAGAGGCTTGCTATATGCAGGAAACTTATAGAGGTAGCACAAGCAACCCTAGAAAAGACTATCCCAGCCCTACTAGAGACACAGATAGCCGAGGAGAAATACAAGGAGTGTGTCAAAGCCAAGGATAAAGAACTTAAAAAGAAGGATGACAAGTGTGAGCGAGTGAAAACCCAAGAGGAAGCTTTGTCAATAATACCTGACTTAGAAGCTGACTGGTCAAAGGAATTATGGAATAGAATCCAAGAAGAACAATGGAACAGGGATGGATTGAGTAAACCTCCCTTTGAGGAATTAGATGTGGAAGTTTATCAACCGAATCCCAACATGGAAGAAGTATATGAGGAAGTATCAAGACTAGACCAAAACAGAGAAGAAGCTCAGAGTATTTCAACCCTACCAAATTACATGGGAGAATACTAAAAGGAATCTATGATAATCCGAGCACCCACAGTACATGGAAAAGGAAAAGGAAACTCATATAAGAATTCACACAATCTAACGGAACTTAGGAAGATGAAAGTACAATGCAAACTGACTGTGGAGGAGCTAGTCCAGGTTAAACCGCAATTATTGAAGCAATTAGCAAGTCAACTAGAATTAGGACACGAAAAGGATGAAAAGGAAACCAAGAGGAAAGAAAACCCTTCTAAGATACAAATTCCAGTAGATAAGGTGGGATAATTTAGTGAAGGAGACGAAGGTAATATATGTATACTTGTCACTTACAATGGGTACATGACCAAGACTATACTAGACACAGGAGCAGGAGTAGGAATTGCCACCAAGGAGATTTAAGAGAAATGGGGAAAGCCTGCCTTACGACCCACATGCATGAAGCTCCAATTAGCAGACGATCATGTGGAGAAACCCTTAGGAATATTAGAAAGAATCAAGTTAACCACCTGTGGAGTTGCATGTACATTAGCCATCTGTAAGTTTGAAAAGGCTAACAATTACAAAATGATATTAGGACAACCTTTCATGAGACAAATGCGAGTAGTGCAAGACTTGGGACGAGATTCATTATACCTGCAACATCAAGGAGTAAACTTGCATACATTTTCATATAGAGATGTACCCCCACTAGAGTGGAATCCCATACACAAGAAGGAAGATGACCTATCTATTCATAGCGCTAGATCAAGCGAACAATCATGGAAGTATGAGGACGCCCGACTATGGATGTGTAAAGAATCCAAGAAAGAGGATAATAAAATGCAGCTGTGGCGAATAGGACATCCTAACTACAGACTTGTAGAGGACCCAAGGTATATGCCTCAAATCTTTCCTGACGAAACCTTTGAACCACATGGATGGATAGAAATCTTAGCTACCTTGGATGTATGTGTGAATGAAGAAGTTCTAACTATGAACGAATGCATAGACAAAGAGGGCTATGACGTAAATTTGTTCATGGTTGTCCTACAAGAGGTGGAAGCCGGAGAACTCTTAGAAAAGGAGTGGAAAGAGGAATACGAGAGCATAGAGATGGAACCAGAGTTTGACTCGAAAGAATGTTACCTAGAAGCTATTCATACCAAAGACAAGTATGGAGTGACCAAGGTATTAGCAATTGAAGCAGCTCCTGTAGTACAAGAGCAAGAGGAAAGTGTGAGTAAAATCGGACCAAATCGAGATCTTTTTGAGGTTCCGGAGCATTTTAAAAGATACAAAGTTGAAGAGAGAAAGATAGCCATCCAGATAACTAAGAGAGAGGCTAGAGAAGGAGAAGCATATGATAACAAAGAACAGACAAAAAATACCATAGTAAGAGTGGAAGAGGGAGAAGAAAGATGTACATACATAGGTAAGGATGTGGCAACGGAGGAGGAAGAAGAATTAATACAGTTGATCCGAGAATATTGAGATGTATTTGCATGGACATATAAGGATCTCAAGGGTGTGGAACCCTTGATTTGCTCTCATAGAATACCAATGCGGGCGGAGGCAAAACCATCGAAACAACGCCCTTATACATACAATGAGGTCTATGCGGCTAACATAAAAGAAGAAATAGACAAACTACTAGCTGCAGGATTCATATATGAACGAGAGCATATCGAGTGGATATCGCCATTAGTAGTTGTGCCTAAGAAGAACGTAAAACTCAGAGTATGCATTAACCTGAAAAAGGTGAATGCAGCCACTATACGTGATAGCTACCCATTACCCATCACTGACCATCTACTGGAAAGAGTAGGAGGAAAAGAAGTCTATAACTTCTTAGATGCATTCTCTGGATAAAAGCAAGTAGCTATTGCTACTAAGGATCAACATAAGACTGCATTCGTGACTAAATGGGGAGTCTATGCTTTCCAAGTGATGCCTTTTGGACTCACTAATGCGCCTACTACTTTCCAACAATTGACATGTCATGTTTTCAAAGAATTCCTGAAGAAGAGCATGGAAGTACATGTGGATGATCTATGTACATACTCAAATAAAAGACAAGACCACATTCTTGAATTGTGGAAGATATTTAATAAATGCCGTCAATATAGGGTTTGCCTGAACCCAGAGAAGTGCATCTTCATGGTAAGACAAGGGAATATTTTAGGACACATAGTTTTTAGAAATGGAATCTCCACAGATGAAGATAAGGTTGTCATATTGGAGCTTCCTAGACCAAAGAATGCAAAAGAGGTGCAAGCATTTATGGGACATTGTGGATACTACTGACGGTTTATCCACATGTATGCCATAATCGCCAAACCCTTGTATGGACTTTTAACTCAATTCATATGGACAAGGGAATGCGAGAAGGCATTCAATGAGTTAAAGAAGCGGCTTAGCAGAGACCCAATTCTGAAAACACCAAATTGGAACAAGCCTTTCCATATTCATGTGGATGCTTCTAACTACACAATAGGATGTATCTTAGCCCAACTAGCAGAGGAAGGGAAGTTAGATCTCCCAATTGCCTATGCGAGTAGACAACTGGACCAAGCTGAGAGGAACTATACAACTACAGAGCGAGAGGGATTAGGAATGTTCTATGCAGTGAAAAAATTTAGACACTATCTCTTAGCCAACAAGTTCAAGTTCTTCATAGATGATCAGGCTTTATTGTACTTAGTCAATAAGCTATGCAATATGGGAAGACTGGTAAGATGGTTTCTACTATTGATGGAGTTCGACTTCGAAGTAATAGTGAGAAAGGGAAATACTCATGTGAGAGCAGATCAGCTCTCTAGATTTCATGGAGAACCACCAAGTGGAGTACCCGAGGACCTGTTAGACACTTATTTATTCAATCTAGAAGGGTGTCCAAAGTGGGCAGAGAAATTCTATAGTCAAAGAACTTGCACATTATTGCAGGAAGTGTGTACTATAAGGAACCTAACAGTGTACTATTAAGATGTGTTGAGGAGGACGAACAACTGAAGCTGATGGAACAAGCTCATGTGAACAAATGGAGGACACACAAAGGAACTCATGAAACTATTAGGGAGTTAAAATGACTAGGAGTATACTGGCCTAACATGCCTAAGGATGTCCATGACTATATGAGTAACTGCGCAAAATGCCAGGAGACTATCCCCGAGGATCATACATCCATACCCTTCTCCACAATAGCAACCAATTGGAGCAAAACATTGGTAAAGTTCCTAAAGACAAGAGAACATGAGGAAGGAGTTAGCTTGGTAAGAAAATGATCCCTAGAGGAGATGAGCAAGGATTATGTACTCTTGGGAAGAAACTTGTTTAAGGAGAGGAAAAGACAACCAATTACAACTATGTGTGCATGAATGAGAATATTTACCTGGGTATTAGAGATGGCACACGTAGGTGCAGTAGGAGGTCATTTCTCAGCTGAGAGAACTGTGACAATGATCCTCTTTGCGGGCTTGTGGTGGCCAAATTTACATATGGATGCGGATACCTACGTACGAAGTTGCGAGACATGCGAAAGCGCTAAATACCCGATTCGGAGAGATGACATTCCATTAAGACCGATGGTTTGCGCTAGAGCATTCTCTAAATGGGGCATTGATTTCATAGGACCCCTTAACCCACCGGCCAAAGGGTCACATGCCGAATATATCATAGTAGCCACCGATTACTTGACAAAATGGGTAGAGGCAAAGGCTACTAGAAAAAATGATGCTCAAACCACAGCTAAGTTTGTTTTTCAACATATATTCACTTGTTTTGGATTACCAATCAAGATTGTGAGTGACCGAGCAACGCACTTCATTAATGAAGTAATAGAGTCTCTAATGAATGAGTTTTTTGTGATCCATAAAAAATCATTCCCATATCACCCACAAGCCAATGGTCAAGCGGAAAGTTCCAATAAAGTGTTATGTACAGTATTGACAAAGATTGTCAATAATGGGAGGTCTGACTGGGACAAACAATTGCATCATGCAACTTGGGACT
Organism: Ceratopteris richardii; assembly: GCA_020310875.1. NCBI lineage: Eukaryota > Viridiplantae > Streptophyta > Polypodiopsida > Polypodiales > Pteridaceae > Ceratopteris > Ceratopteris richardii. The sequence goes on along the minus strand of CM035422.1, from coordinate 131,455,892 downwards.
TTCAAGTCGCGTACAAGACTGCCATTTGAACTTGCCCATTCAATCTAGTATATGGACAGAACGCAATTCTACGGATTGATTTTCTGATACCCACCTTGAGAGTAGCCCAACAACACGAATGGACTAGACATGAACAGATAGACCGAATCGAGAAGCTGCATGAACCTCGGTTGCAGGCTGTCGCAGGAATCTATGCGGCCAAGAGAAGACAAAAGGTATATAGTGATGCACACATAAAAGACAAAGCACTAAAAGAAGGAGACCTAGTCCTGGTCTACACCTTGAAGCAACATGCCAAGAAGTTATAAAAACGCGGATATGGGCCTTTAATCATTAATACGATCTCTACAAGTGGAGCAGTTAATCTAGCCACTCTCGATGGAGATATTCTTCCTAACTACATAAGTGGATGTAGAGTGAAACGTTTCATGGAGCCATTGATGAACCAACTGTTAGCACGTCTCGTAGGTGCGCAAAATAGGAAGAAAGAGGAAGAACGGATTAGAGAAGAGGCACGACAAGAAGCCTTGGAACATATTAAGAAATGGAAAGAGTGTATTAGACAAAGAGACAAACGGTACTTAATAGGTGAAGAGCCTATTCCCATGGCTAACTATCAAGTTCATCATTCCAATGGGCAGAATCATAGCATATCTAAACCTTACTTGAACCTAGGGATTGGCGAGATAGAATACCAATTGATAGATGCTTTAATAGATTCAGGAGGAGCACTTAGTTATGTTCGGAATACAATCATCATGCCTCTCCAAGAAAATATCAGACCTACTAAGGCACATATGATAGGTATCGGAGGTCAAGTCATAGAATGCAATGGAGAAACTACAATATCCCTCCACCTAGGAAATTCCTCCATGAAACAATGAGTCTTAGTGTGCAAAGATGAAGACTTAATAGAAAACTTGATCCTAGGACAAGATTGGATCATTGAGAACAAAGTAAGCATCCACCTAGCGCAAGGATACATTTCAACCAAGATAGGGAACAAGGAAATTTTTAGCCTATTAGGGGAGAAACCCTCACAGCCAACGGAAGCCATCGAAAGTGTGGAAGAACTCAAAGAGGAGCACGTAGAACATGATTCTAGCCCCAATCTCTCAGAAGGAGGTTCGAGAGAAGCAGAAATTTCAAACCCTAACACATCAACAGAAGAAGTGGAGTCATCCTATTCAATTGACGAACTGAAAGACACCAAGGAGATCAACACTCTTAGAGTTTCTCACACGATAGAAGGATCACCTATGTGGAAAACCACCATCAAATACTCGCATCCAGGAAAGGTCAACTTCAGATGGGTACGCAAGGATCAAGTGAAGAAATCAAAGATTGCAGCACTAGCTCATAAGGAGAAAGAGGAGGACAAGAATTCTTCTTTACCGAAATCCAAACCGAAATGACTCTTGCAAGTATGGCTTCCTAGGTCTTTGATTCAAGCTCAACAAGCACGGCAATAAACATGGATTCCCAAGAAGTTCATAGAAGTAGCCACTCAAGAGATAAGCAAACAGGAGGACACATTACACCGACATGTTCGGACATCGAAGTCAAGACAGACTCGTCATAGAAACATGAAGAGAACGACCTCTATCAGTAGGACAACAGAAAGAACAAAAGAAACAAGTGCAACCTAGGGAACCAAAGAGAAAACACGGCCTAACATAGCGAAAATAAAATGGATTTGGAGACCCAAGCAACGGTGAGGAATGGAACACCAGAACAATGAAGATTTCTATTGCACTCATGAAGATTCCAGTGCACCTAAAGTATGCATAATAGGGCCACATTACAAGGCCAAGCATTCGGCACTTGATGTATATAATGGCATTAGTGGTGCACATTCTTCAATGAGGAATAGGTCATAGCTTCAAATTCCTTAGGAATGGAACTACTATGTAAATAAATAAATGCTTCGGCTATAGTAATCTTTGTTTCCTTTCAGAAAAGAAAAGAAAAATATATATGCGATAAGAGATCTTAATTATGCAAAACAAGGGGAATAGAGTGATGCATCAAACAACATGTCACTACAACACACCGCACTAATGTTATGCCTTCTATTGAAGATAACGCTCTTTTCAATACAAGGCAGATGGCTTCTAAAGATTCGAAAGCAGCTATTCAAGAAGAAGTATTGGAATTCCCCTTACAAAGCATAACTAAAGCAAAGGGACACTAGTTTAGAGAAGATGAAGCGGCTAGGGAGTATCTCTTCCTGGTGACTATCAAAATCATGGATACAAATCATCATTTCCTGATTATGTTCCAAGATTTTAAAGTGGTGCATGAGCTTCCGCCTACAATTGACATCATGAAGAAAGCGGGTATACACAAATATTTTGAATTATCGATCTACAAACCCAACTTTCAAAGATGCACGCAAGTGATGAATACATTACAACCAGCACTACATGATCCATTGGTGCAAGAAGCTAGAGTCATGGACATAAATGGGTTGTGATTCAGTTTACCCATGAATTAATTAAAGAAGCTTTTGGATGGGAAAAAGATGGCAACACGGTATTGAAGGAGGCAAGCCGTGGAGCAAAGACAAGGACCTTTACTGATATCAATCGAGTCGACATAGAAGAAGAAGTAAGACTAATTCATCAGCACTTTTGTTTCCCTAACATGCATAGATACACTACCCCCCAGAAGATCATTGTACAGATGTTGTCTCATGCTATTAAACAAATTGGGAATCAAAAAATATGACTACTTATATTCAAGAGAGGCTATTCGAAGCAAAGACGCAGTGGAACCAGAAGAAGTTCGTGAGCGACATTGTAGCTCTCACCATCCTGATATATCATGCCTTGGGCATTAGAGAGCACCTCAAAGAAATGCCATCATCAACAACCATGGCTAAGTATGCCAAGATCGCCACAGTCCCAAGAAAGAAAAAAGGAGCCAAGGTTGTTGAGGAGGTAAAAACTAGCTCTCAACCCAAAATGAGAGGGACAAAGAGATTGAGGGAAGTAAAGCAAGTAGAAGCTGAAGTTCCAGCTACTAAAAGGGTACACGTGCTCCCGAAGACAAGAATTGAAGAGCACCAACCAATTACCGAAGAGGACTTAACACGAGCTATTGAAGACACACACCAATATACGGAAGGACAAGTTAATCTACCAGTGCAAGGGCACCATTACCAGCAGGCCCAACAAGACAGGGAAGTTAAAAAGAGGTTAACCAAGGTACATCGATATAGAGAATTAGGGTTGGTCAATTCAAGCCCCTCTTCAGATGCACACGAAGAGACTGACACCTCCCTATTAAATACGGACATTCAAAGTGAATCCAAAGACGATGGACAATGGGAGGAAGTAAATGAAGTAATTTAAAATGCAGAAGAAGAGGGCATAAAGATGAATGACACCCCCATCAACCCCAATCAAGATACCGTAGGCAAGGAAGCAAACCAAGAAGGGATACATGTCATCCAAATAAATGTGACTTCAAAAATTCAAATCAAAGAGACAACACTTAAAGGAGAGGGAACACTCAAGAATCCAAAGAAAGAACCAAAAGAAACTATGGTGGAAGAATCAGAACCCTTCACTCCTATAAGGGTTGTGGCAGAACCCTCCCCCATGGATGTTACATTTCAAGGGAGTGCCACAAAAATTATTGATCTGGACGAGGAAAAAAAAGAACCACAAGTACAACTACAGATCAGAGAACCACATAATGAAACTATCCATGTGGAGCACGGAAAGGATGTACAAACAAGAGAAGCTCCAAACATTCCAAGAACGTGGTTAAATATCGACATCGCTCAGATCAAGCCAGTGGTGCAAGATATGATCAGAACTACTATGGATACACAATAGTTGATGCTTGAGGCTGATGAGGACTATGACCAAGCAATGCAGGAAAACAATCAACTTCATGAGATGGGTAAGAACCTTTCAACAGAACTAAGGCTAGCAAGTGAGCAAATAACACATAAAGAAAATGGAGTTCAAGAGGTCAAACAACAGTGCAAAACTGTAGAGATAGAAAATGAGAAGTTAAAAGAACAACTACACGAGTTACAAAAGAAATATGAGGTAAGCGAGATCGAGAAGATATGAATAAATGCAAGAAGCAAATAATTGGAATCACAAATAAAAATCTACATGGATGAGGCTGAGAACTTAAGGAATAGAAACAAAGAGCTAATAACAACTCTTCTGAGTAATCAATTGATTGAGGCTCAAGAAGGACCACAAACACACATCAAGGAAATGGAGGAAAAGATAGACAGGTATGAAGATCAACTCAAGCAGGAGCAGGCAGTCATTGTCGAATGGGAAAAGAGGTACATGGATGATACCGCGGCTCTAAGGACAAAATGGAAAAAGGTTGAGAATAGATATCTAGTGCAATGTAAAGAAGACATTGATCAACTCACTGTAGTGACAAAGGAAATCCAAAAGAATAAGGAAACGATCTCTAAGGCCAACGAAGAGATAAAGCAAAAGGATGAGGTGATAAAGCAGCTACAAGGGCGGCTAGAGCAGCAAGCAATAGAGGGGACACCAGTAGTTCCAAAATCCATAGCGGCTACTGAGGAGATTGAGGTATGTCCTCTCTCTCCCCCCTTACATCAGTCGCCGATAAGGGAGGACACGGAGATCCAATCTGCACATAATCATCGGGATATTGGAGAACTAAGCCGACATGAGAGGGCACTACTGGTGTCCTAGCTCACTACAGAATTTAAAGATCAATTAATACAGATCATGAAGGAAGCTCAGATTGAGAGCAAAAACTTGGAACAATTTTGAAGCCATTTAATGTACCATATGAACTCCTTAAAGAACAAACAAGGTAATATATAAAGACCATGATAAATAAGGAGCCTGACAACAACCTCTAGTTCAGCAATAATACTTTCAACTATACTCAAGAAGAATTCAAAAGGTCGGATCCGATATGGAGGTGAAAACTTTTGGAAAAGAACCCTAGACTGCAGGTACAATGGGAAGCATCACCATATGCACTTCAGGTAAACCCATCTTTTTGTTCAGTACCCCACAGACGCTCCTGGTCACAATTTTGGGAAGGACAGCACCAAGGTAGCATAAATAATCAATGGCTCAATTACCCACTATTACCAAGTGCACTGCATAATTACCTTCGAACTGAATTGGATTGCTAGATATGCAACTGTTCCGGATTTAGCAGTCAAAATGAGGAATAAGATTTTTAGCATGCTACTTACAATTATTAAGGTCTTCCAACATGCGAAATATACATTTTTGAACTTCATTGACATTACACAAGGATCTGAAGCACTTCTTTTCAATCTTTCAACTATCCCTAGTCAATTAATTATTATGGCATACTATTCACGGCTTATCTTCTTTGCCGAGCACATATATGCAGACTTTTGAAGAAGCATTTTTTAGTGACTTCTTTGAAATCGATTCAAATTTTTTCGTTAAAATGACTTCTAATCTTAATGCAAGATTGGTGGCTTATGAAAGAAGTTTCTTTGCGGATCACTGACAAGCACTAGGGGATGGAGTGAAGTTAAGCCAGTGGAAAGAGTTTATGATATGTCACGCCAACTGGCTTAATCAATGAGAGCAAACCACCAGACAAATGTACTCACATCACCACAAAAAGCCTGTCGAGGATGAGAGAGTTCAGGAGGAGGGACATGTGGAAGGGGAGTCAAGTAAAAAGAGAAGAAGGAGAAAATCAAAGACCAAAACTGCTCAATAAATAATAAAGAATAAAAAGCAAAAGAACCACCCTCTGCCCAAAGCCCCCCAGGGGCACGCATCAGGCAACAATGCCAAACATCCAGGTCCTATGGAATGGAATTAAAGAATATCAACACGAGGACATTTCATGGGAAGGACGGACCAGGGCCAGGAAGTATCCATGAAGAAGTGCAAGACAATACTTGGCAGGTAATAATCCTCCCGCTGATAGCATGCGGTGGCCGAAAGAATACAGGCTCAAAGCAATACAATAGTGTGAGATATGTGAAGACAAAGACAAATCAGAAGACCAAAAGTTAGAAATAGGTAGAGGCTGAAAAGTTGAAGAGAGTGACAAAAAAATACCACATTCTTAGTCACAGATGGCATGCATGGCAGCGCGACTAAATGCAGCAACCCAGATTTGTGATGTACGGAATACCAAGGGGCAAACAGAAGCAAAGGACATACCTCGGATAAAATAAAAAATTCTCTAACAGCCCTTGCCGCTTCTTCGAACATTGGGTGTGTGTTTTCAGAAAGCTTAGATGAGCAACAAACGAGAAGCAAAAGCCTCTCAAGGGATGACAGAGACAAAGAGGGGGACAGTGTTGCAGAGCAAAGAGGCACGAAAGGGGAGTCCCAAAATTCTCAAATTAACAGGCATATTTTTTCTTCTTCAAAGTCTTAGGAAATTCCCTCAAGCCATGTAAATGTGCTAGAGGAGTCCTCTAGATGCATAAGCCCCACTCATTGTAATATATTCCTTGTAAATTAGTAGGAAATTCACCTTTTGGTTAATAAAGTGCTGGTCTCTTGTGTGAAAGGACCATTTTTAGGGCACATGTATATAAGTCACTTGGTGACTCTTTGTAGAGACTTTTTGCCATTGTGAACAGGAAGAACTTGAGAATTTTGAATTTGCTTCTTTCCTACAGATTTCTACCTTCTCTTTTATCTTCTCTGTGTGTGTAATGCTTGGAATGTGTGTGTAGGACTGTTGCCTATCCCTCCCCACTGTTTTTGAGTTCCTCTATAGTGTGTGTGCGAGCCATTATGAGTTGTGGAGTGAGTGTGTGTGCTTCCTGCCATTCATTTTTTTGGTCATAAATTGAAGCACGGTTGTCACAATCAAGACATCCAATAGATGCGTCTCGTCGAGGGCTTTGAAATGAACCTGCTATTCACCATATTTGGAGTTCGGAGCTGGGAGAAATCCTCGATTTAGTGAAAACTGCTGTAAGTGGTATCACAACAGACACTTCCAGTGATTAAGTGAGTTCGAGAGGTAGGTTAGTCTTTTCTCATGCATGTGAGCTGAACCACTTCATATTCCATTACTTGAGCATAAGTCCTCATACACTTGGTTAGGTCGGTTCTTGTGATTGACAAATAAGCGTGTGTCAATTCCCCACTATACGTACTTGTGTGGCAAATAAGATTTAGTCGCTTTGGCAGAAGTCCTTAAGTCTTCTCGACTTAGGTACACAAAGACCTAAAGGTATTTTTTTTGTGATTGATGAGGGAGCCACTAGCAAAACAAAAGCTGTCGAGGCACTCAAGAACACATTTGACATAGCTGGGGTCAGCTTTAACAATGATGTTAGTGTCATCACGAAAAGCTTGGAGACAAAGTTGCTTCTCAGAGCCAGGGATGTGGATTCCTTCAATGAGCTTATTGGTCAAGGCATCTTGTAAGATCCATCCAAGAGAATCACTGGCTAAAGCAAAGAGAAGGGTGGCTAGGGGGCACGCTTGCCTAATTGATCTTCTAAGTCTAAAGGGAGTGGACAGTGCACCATTGATGGAAATCTTGGAATGGGCATTACCAAGGAGAGTACTCACAAAGCTAATGAAGTTCCTACAAGCACCAACATCATGAATGGATTGCAAAACAAAGTCCCATTCTATTTTGTCATAGGCTTTGTCAAAGTCAATTTTGAAGAAATAGAAAGATTGATTGGAATCTCGTGTCATGGACACAAAGGAAACCATCTTAAATCTTAGACTCAATGTGACTTTCCATATCTCATGATTAGCTTAGATTTTAGAGAAACTAATGCTTCCATTGCATGCAGAACGTGCAAAAACCCCAAGATCGACTGTCTATTTGCTCAATTGTGACACCTTGAGGTCCTGGTTCTAGTTGATGACATCATCAGTGACATCATCAAGTCATAATTGCCTTTGATAACCGTCCCTTCAAAAACTATATAAGGAGGGGTTGGCCACATTCATTCTCAGTCTTGCCGAAATGTCAGGGGAGCACTAGATTGTGCTCTCTAACTACAGTAGACAAGATTTTGGAAAAATGCTTCTGATTACAAGAGTACCCTTGTAGGGAAAATGATACAAGAATATGCAATCGATACAACACGTCCCACAACCCGAGAACGATAGGTATGTAAAACTGGTCTAGAGATGATATAGTCTTGAGGGGGATGTGATATCATGGACACAAAGGAAACCATCTTAAATCTTAGATTCCATGTGACTTTCCATATCTCATGATTAACACAGATTTTGGAGAAATTAATGCGTCCATTGCGTCTTGAACGTGCCAAAACCCCAATATTGACTGTCTTTTTGCTCAATTCTGACACCTGAAGGTCTCGCTTCTAGTTGATGACATCATCAACTCGTAACGGCCCTTGGGAAAACTATAAGGAGGGGTTGGCCACATTCATACTCAGTCTTGTGGATACCAATCTTGGGAGCTCAAGGAGTCGTGACCGCCAAGTAAGTACTCTCCAAGTTCTAGTTCCAGTTCATCTTGTACCTTGTTCCAATCTTGTCTAGTCTAGTTCTTGGACGTCCTCTCTTGTCCTCTTGTAATCTCGTAGTACGAGATCTTGTCCAGTTCTTTTTTGTATCTAGTTCATCTCCCAAAAGGGAGTTCTTGTAATCTAGATATCTTGTGCCATACTTATGCTCCCGGCCTGTGGGATCTACTATATCATCTCTAGTCTAGTTTTCCATACCTATGGGTTCTAGGTTGTGGAACATATTGTATCAATTGCATATTCTTGTATCATTTTCCCTATGTTGGTACTCTTGTAATCACAAGTGTATTTCTGAAATCTTGTCAAGTGTAGTCAAAGAGCACAATCTAGTGATCCCCTGACATCTTGAGCAAACACAAAACCTTCCCAAAGATATATTATAGCATCTAGAATGAATCTACCCTTGATGAATCCTTTTTGTTTAGGGAGAATGATGTCTTTCATGAAATGGCTAAGTTTCCTAGTCAAGGAGGAGGCAAAGATCTTATATATGGTGGTAAGACACGTAATAGGTCTCGAGTTATTCAAATCCTCTTTGGATCCCCTTTTATGGATCAACTTTATAACCCCAATGTTAATTTCAATAGGAAGAGTGCCTTTTCTAACAGATTCCTTTCAAATCAAGAGAATGAAGGGAGTCAAGAAGTCCGCAAGAGCAATGAAAAATGCATTAGTCAAACCATCAATTCCATGACATTTATAGGGTTTCAGTTTACTTATGGTTTCTTTAATCTCATGGGCAGTGAGGGGCATGTCCAGTAGGGTATCCTGGTGACTAGGAATATATTTTTTTCCTTTTAAGAGTAGTGTGAGCTATGGAACCCTAGATATCATCCCCCCACTTAGAAGAACTAGAGAAAACATCAATAAAGAAGTGGGTAGCCTCCTACAAATTCCCCTCCTCATTGATAGCAAAACCACCAGACTTTCTCATGAGCAACGGGATGAATTTCTTACTTTTCTTCTTTTTGAGCAAAGTGAACATGGCAGTGGAAGGTTGATCCATGTTCGCGGCCCCAGATTCTCTTGAAGTAGAAAGGATACTTCTAGCCTCAAGGTACTCCTCATATCTCGACCTCTCCTGGAGAAGTAAAACCTGATCCATTTTGTGGTCATCCAGGGAGGAAAGGATAGACTCAATTTTGTTTCGGATGCCAAGTATCCTCCTGGATCTTATACTTTTCTTAAGGTGCTTGTAGTAGGTCAAGAGGTTAAGGACATCTTTGGTAGCCTTAGCCCAAGGTATCAAAGGACTAGAGTGATTGTTGAAATGGAACCTAAAAATACTTTTTGTCTTCCCAATCACACATGGAATATGGAGGAGGAGGGAGTCCAAGTGCGACCACCCAACTCTAGAAAAAAAGTTATTGTTCTTCAAGGAGAAGGAAAGGGGTTTATGGTCTAAGATACAAATGGATGTGTCAGATGATACATTGACATTCCAAAATTGTTGATAGAAATGAATAGAGATGTAGCATCTATCCAATCTAGTAGCCAAGTGGAGGTTCCCTAATTGCTTGTTGTTCTAGGTGAAGCCCGATACTTGAGAAATGTCATAAAGGTCTTGGGAGGTAATGCCCTTAATATTGAAGGACAAGATATTAGTGCAATGCATCAGAAACAAACAAAGGAAGGAAAACTGCAGAAAACATATTTTTTAATATTCTTTGTCAACTTGTTCAAAGGAAGAGAGTTCTTGAGGATCTCTTTTCTCTTGGTTTTAACTTCCCTTCTGCTCGCTTTGTTGACACGTTGAGTCATAGATGCAACATTCTCCTTTTGAAAGATAGCCATCCCTTATGGCTCCAAGCCTTTGTGATGAAGATTATTTAACACTGCTTCATCAAGAGCGGAGAGCTCAATAGCAAACTTGTTAGCACATTCCAAACGAGATTTATCTTGAGGAGCAGAATGATTTAAATCAAAGCTAACAAATATGGGGGCATGGGAACCAGCAGGTTTAAATCCATCCTTTGCTTGGGTCCTGGTTGAATGGCTTTGTTGATGACTCACGACATTGTTTACTGAGGGGGGGAATTCTCTCGGCTAGAACTTACCTTTTTTTTAGCAGGTTTACCTTGAGATTTTTTGGCTTGAAGGGGGGGAGTGGAAGTAGACATAACCTGATTAGTAGTTGTTTTCTTTTGGTCTTCCATAGACAAGGACTCTTTGAGGAGAGGACAATCACGGATCCAATACTCCAGCTTGAAACACTTGTAGCATGCATTTGGTAAATTGCGATAAAGGACCTTTTGTTCATGGAGAAGGTTATCTTTAGAGTCTTGAATGGAAAGAGAGGTCTTAACAGGCTTGCTAATATCAACCCCCACAAGAACTTGAGGATCCCATTTGGGGTTCACCAACCCATGAGCCTTCTGACCAAGCACTTTTCCAAGCAGAGCACATAGGTTGTCGGTCCAAGGATAAAACTCAACTAGAAGGTCTGGGAGCTCCACCCAGATAGGCACTCTAGTAGGCTTAGGGCCTCTTTGGTTGAAGCCACTAAACCATCTGAAGAAGAAGATAGGGGTGAATTTGATAATCCAATGCCCTTTTGTAATGACCCTCAATGCACTACTTGAGTATAACCATTAGGAAGATATTGAAAGCTCTTAACAAATAAACCTCTCTTTTCCTAATTAAATCTGATCCATTCTTTCAAAGCTTCATGAGGTGGATGCAGACCATGGCATAGAGCTAGTACTCTCTATCAACGAGCTGTTTTTGTGAGCTAATGAATGAGGAATTCTCAATAACCAACGTATCCTACTCAAGAATAGTATTAATGTTCGTTTTGTGGCTGATAAAACATTTAGGAAACCTAACATTTAGGAAACCTCGACTCAGTAGCTTTATCTTTATTGGAGACCATCAAACTATTAACACCAAAGGCTGACATTGTTCCTACCAGATTACGATTGTTGTTCAAAGCTTCCACAAAAGATTTGCATGTGTTAGCTTCTATGGGGCCCAATACAACAAAATTAATAAAAGGATTCAAGTTTACCATGGTTCCATTATCAAGAGTAGCATAATCACCTAGACGAGGGGACAAAAGATCCAGAGTGAGAATTTTTGAAGGCGACCTCTCAGTGTAGAGCACTTGTGTTGCCTCTTGGGAGTTATCCATGCATCCATTGTTGAGTGGAGAAGAAGGCATTGTGGGAGAGGCGGTCGCCATGTCGACTCCCCCCTTAAGGGGAGAGGGAGGAGTGTGGAGAGGCGACCATTACCTAGATCCGAGGAGAAGCTAAACTATAGTAGTCAATGAATGAGTCAATTAGCCCGTATCGATGCATGAAGGCAGAGCAGTAGTAGAATGCTAGGACGCCCTGTTTAGCATGGAAAAACCCTTGACTGTGATATTGGTCGAGATGTCTCTCTTCATTACATGTTTTATAGTTAGAGATCTCCTTAAGATTCTCAAAATACACCTCAGAAAGAAAAGCAACTAAGATTAATGATCAACAATACAGCTCAACAAGAAAAAAAAAACTAAACTTGATGAAGATCCTAGTCAGTGTTTTATATAAAGGATCTCACTCAATAACATGAAATACAGTAATTAAATAACCCATTACTTTTTCAAGAAATGCATATTGAAACAGTTTGTTCTTGTCTAGCAGAGACATTTTGTACAGACGAAATTTCTGTTTTACTTTTAAGATTTCAAGCTTCACGGTTGAAAAAATAAGTTTTAGTATTGGTAAAATGTGTGGCATATTGAAGGAGTTCGTCAGATTCGGCACCCTTTTCATCGCAACACCTTTTCCGCAACGTACACTCGAAATCGAAATAGAACGATTTGAATCATGGAACAAGATCTCGGGCTTTTCTCATTAAGACCTACGGGAAGAAATCAACAAAGGGAAATTAGACAAGAGATTGTGAAAGAATGAAAAGAAAATTATATTCGGCTTATGAATGGTAGTGCTATTGGTATTAATTGCTGCACTTATTGATATGAATTCAAAAGACCTGCTTGTCATGTTCATCTGCATGAGGTAAGTCTCTGGTAGTGGCCGTATTTCAATGAGTGGTTACAAATAGTATGGGATGGAAAAACTATTCCACGGTCTCGGAAATACGGATTTGTCATGCATCAATTTATTTTTATTTTTTCCGCTGTTCGCCGTCACTCGCCACATGTAGAAAAACAATAGCCAAGATGCTCTTATAAACGATGAAGTCGCATGACATGAAGAGAATTAAAATTATCTATATCATAACCGTCATTACTGTGTACGGACTAATTTGGATATGGGCTATCGCATCTCGGATTTGGAAATTTAATTCGATGTCTAACGACCTGATTATCTCGAATACCAGCTATGAATGCTTTACTAATTTTAATCAGAATCTATCCCCTGAAATAGGATATATGATTAGGTGAATCATTCCTTCTTATAATGTTGGCAAAAAATTATATACCAAAGTATATTTACCTGGCATGAAAAGATCTCTATAGAAAGGTAATCTAGTAGGTCTAAGATATTTTCATTGTCAAAATATAAATAAGAACAAGCTAAGCATGTATGAGAATATTCTCTTTTACAAAGTATTTTTTCCTATAGCTCAATCTGTAATACTTGACTACGAGTATGAAAAGCTTGGATCAAAACGAAAATATAAGATAACATTGAAATGAGGATTAAATGCGTTGAATAGATCGAATAAGCTCTTCCAAACCTTTATTTAGAATATTGCTCCTTCTTGCAAAGGAAACTTTAGGAAAAATCAGATAGTCAACATCTACTTCTCACTTGCCTTAAAGCTACCTAAAGAGAGGAGTACCTCTAGAACAAGCTCCATTTCAATAGAAGAATCACATTGAAAGAGAATTTTAGGATACGGACAATTGCTTACTCCACAACCCTTTGATGCAGAACCAGAAACAAGGAGCACTTATATAATATCAGTTTCTTGAAGACCCCCCTTTACCTCTCCATGAACAGATAATAACTGACGAGGGATCTTCTCTTTTAAGTGCTTCATTTCATGGAAAAATAGATTTAGAATCAATGAGCGCCTTATTAGAGTTCAAAGTCTGCAGAAGTGCATGAACGTCAGAAGAAAGAAGAAGCAGCTTCGAACACAACACAATGCTAAACGTATTACCAACAGATTACGCCCGAAATGGGGGATGGGCCAAAATGTTCTTATTTTAAAAGAAAAACTTCTTAGTTTAAATGAAAAAGGTACGCATTATCAGTAACACTTTCCAACTAATATTTTTATTTGGTTAGAAATTTTACCCGAGTTGCTATTGTCCCAAAGCGCATCGCATAACAGAACATAGGTGTTGTTGTAGGCTTTGAGAACATAGGCGTTGCCATAAAATTTTTTTATTTGGTCGTAAATTTTTAAGAGGTTGTTAATGCGCGGAGGACGGTCGCATAACCAAACGTAGGTGCTCTTTTAGGCTCAGAAAACTATTGAAACCCAAAGCTATAGTGGAAACCTTTCAAATAGAAAATTCAATCCATTTGCCGACATTCCAGGTAAGAGCGAAATCCCTTGAATGAGAGTTCAGACCTAATAGAGTAAAAGAGAGTCGTGTGCATACCCAAGGTGTGTTGGTGTGTGTGTGTGTGTGTGTGTGTGAGAGAGAGAGAGAGAGAGAGAGAGAGAGAGAGAGAGGAACACACGCATAGGTTAATGAGACGGAGATAGAGAATGCGAGATGCAGAAGAAAACATACAAATACAACTACATAAGCCCAAAAGAATGAGTATATATATATATATATATATACACTCCCATAGAAATAGATTGCCCCACATATGTCCATTACTTAAGCATTACCTTCTCCTACATATAGAAAATCATACATTTATTCCTACAATTAAATTGGGCTAGAACTATCATTCATTTGTTTATTTTTCACAATGTCTCACAATACCTTCAAGCATATAGGCTTGCATTTCTTTACTCTGATATGCTTTACATAAAAATGTTTACTATTCTCAAGTTACTTATGACTCTAGTCTTATATTTAGCTTGTGACCAGAAGCTATCTAATGTACATAACTATTGATTGGTCTAAAAATTATAAATGTAAATCTCAAACCCATTGTATTTCTATTTCACTGACAGCATTGAATTCAATTTTAAATACCTAGGAAATGTCAAGGAGCATTTAACTTGAAAGGGGGACGTGAAATGTAGATACGGAGATAGGTTTGGATTGAATGCCTTGCACTCCAGGAGAACGCTAACACTTCTCGTATTTGTTTGTGCCATAGCAATAAATGAGAACGTCTCTTTGTGCACAAAAATCATTTTGTCTATCCTAAAATCATTGTTTTCACGCGGTTAACTTTGAAGAACTGACTAGAATGGCGGAGATCTCACCTACTAGCATCCCAACATACATGCTTACTTGTATGCTAGTTTTCTCTATATAACTGAGAAGATTGTTTCCGTTACAGATGCTATCATTTTGTAATTTTCACCACAGACTTTTTGGTCGAATATGTCTTATAGTGACGATGTGTTAATGTTTTCTTTTTTCTTCTCCTTTCTCATTCGCCGCTTCTCAAGGAACATCAACTTTGCGTCTCCAATTCATAAGAAATGTTAGATAAATAATAAGAGCTAGAATATTAACAACAAGTGAGGAAAACCGTATGCTATAGCCATGATCGAAAACCGTATGCAATAGCCATGATCGAGTCAATTTAGTGATCCTTTATCTTCATATGTTACGAACTCAATCTTTTTTCATGATTTTCATCTTAAGTTTCCTTCCAACAAACAGAACTTAACAGCACTCATGTAATGAAAAGATATGTTTGGTATATTTGTAGATAGATAAACATTATCAAACTGGACATTCTGGGCATATATCTTATGAATTTGAGAGCACTCATGTATAGTAAACATCGCTTGGATACATTTGTAGGTGGATGAACTTTTTCAAGCAAGATTTTGTTCCCTGGACGTGCTTATACAAAGCCCCATAATTTAATGAAATTTTCAAAGAACATTTTGTGGGGCATGCTATACAGTTTTTGTGTAGTATGTGTGATAGGATATACTTTATATACCAATTATAATATTTCTTGTTACTTCTGGTCACCATGGGTAGTCCATCCCATGCAATTTCGAATACCACCACTCTAGGGCAACACGAAATGTTCCCTTAAATTCATTTCACACTACTACCACAGCACTCCAAATATCCCGTGGTTTATAAAATATATGGGTTTCAGTACAATTGACCATAGAGAACAAATTTACTTTACATAAGGTAAATACGGGTCAATGATTTCTTTTGGAATGCATAATACATGGTGGATACACCTGTATCGAGTTTGATATATGTTTGAGCGATATTGCATTGGTTCAATTGTTAAAACTTGACAACTTTAACTATGCAAAGGGTAATGCTTTCACTCCCATTAATCTAAACGGGGATATTTGTATATGAAACTATTGTTCTGATAACCAACTATATTACTGGTTGCACTACTTTTTTGATATCATTGCTGCCATGTTTTAGAAAATGAATTATTGATGCCATGTTATAGAAAAAGAATGATTGATGCCATGTTTTAGAAAAAGAACTATAGATGTCATGTTCTAGAAATAGAAACAGTATATATCTAGCTGATGACTTGTTATACTTTCTTTTCATTTTCACCATCGAAGTTACACTACGTAATTCTTTCTTTGGTAGAAAATTCACACCTGAAAGCTGCGCCTTGTTAATCTCGCCCTGTTTTTTAGTATTTGCATGTAAATATTAAAAAATACTAAATACAAGATGGATTCATACGGAAAGGTTTTTCTTATCCTATATCCGAAAGAGAACTTTGTGTATGTATCATAGCTGCAATTATTATTATAAGTGTTTCTACCTGCTATGCTATGTATAGTCACCATTACATGAAGTCTCAGATGTTGATGTTCTGGATTCGAAATAAAAATTGCTAAAATACTATTGATACCATGTAATTCGCAACATATTTCATTTTAAAACGCTAAACTAACAATAAGATATGTTCCATTAGTGGGTTGTCATATTAAGTAAGTTGCTACGTATGTAAGTCTTGGACATGAATATTTGTGGACTGATATGATCGGACATTCTCTTGAACTTCCCTAAGTGTAGCAGTTCTATGCATGCTAACTAGTGGACTAGTGTCCTTAAACACACTTTTCTCACTTTAACCTCTTTAATGGGTTTTTTATGCATCTTAGACTCATTGAAAATGACATCACTGCTTTTGATAACTGACCGTGCTTTATGATCCCATAAGTGATATCCAAATTGAAATTCTCTCCCATATCCAAGAAAAAAAGCATTTCTTTGACTTATGGTCCAACTTTTTGCAAAGATTATCAATTATATGAACATATATATGCTTGACACCCAAAAACTCAAAGATGAACATAATATGATGGCTTCCTTGTCCATAACTCTTGTGCCACTTTTAGACCTTTGGTAGTACTATGTGAAAGGTTAATCACATGAACTATAGTGAATACTGCTTTTTCCCAAAAGCCTTGTAAAAGTTTTGGATGATGTAGCATACAAACTACTCGATCTTCAATAGTTCTATTCATCCTTTTAGCTACAACATTTTTTACTAGGGTATAAGGAACTCTAAACTTATTAGGAACTCATGTAGAGTGATAGAAAAGGCTAAATTCATGTGAGATATACTCAACCCCATTATCTAAACGTAAAGCCTTAAGCTTAGTTCCCTTTTAAGTCTCAATTGGAGCAAACCATTTTCAGAAAATAGGGAACACATCATCCTTGGATTTGATAGGATATACCCAAAATCTTCTAATTGCATAATCTATGAAAGTGCAAAAGTTAAAGAGAACGACCCAATGACCTTCTGTACATAGGACCACGCATACTTGTATGAATGCAATCTTATGGCTGAATTGAAGAGTCAATGGCCATTTTATGCACATTCCTAGTTTGCTGTCCATATTGACAATGCTAAAGAAATGAAAAATCAGAGAAAGATAACACACAAGTAGTGAGAATGAGAAAGACTTTCCATTGCACTATGAGATATATGGCTCAAATAGCCACACCAAATACAAGCGATAGGCTATTGAGTAAGTGCTAACAAGTGTTCTTTCAATGATACAAATAAAAGATAAAATGAGCCAACTTTGCTTCCTTTTGCAATAACCATATTTTCCTTCGGTATGCAAAAGGAACGAGCATAGAGGAACACCTTGTAACTAAGGTCATCAAGTTCACCAATTCACATTAAATTACATGATAAGTTAGTTACATGGCATACACTATGTATAGTAAAGTTTGAACTATCAATGAACTACACAATTACATCTCCAATCTTGACAATGTGTCACTCATAAGAGTCACCAAGTCTCACACTACCAAGAGACTTCGCTGCATAAGTAGAGGACCATTCTGTATGTTCCATCACATGGAAAGAAGCACTAGAATCTAGCAACCATGTGTGGGAAAGACAATGAGCCATAAGAGCCTCACTAGGCACAATACTTTCAAGTGTCAACACCTCAACATCATCAAAAATAGCATTGATTTCTTGAATCTTCATAGTTGAAGTAGATGGTATAGGTACTTGTTTAACGTGCCCAGCAACATTCTATCCTTTACCTTTAGCATTCTTTAATGCATACCCATCTTTCCTCATGTGTCCTTTCTTATGAAAATAATGGCATTCGATATCCCTCTTCTGTCATTTAAGTCTAGTCTTATTCCTATGAATGTCCTCCATCAAGAGTGCTCCAGCAATTTACCACCATGTGCATTATTGCTAATAGTTGTGCAAAATTTGTTCATGGTGATGGAAAGTGCATATCAACAAGAATCCTTTCATTTCATTATCCATCTCCATTTGCTACGCCTATAACTGAAAGAATAAAACATCAAACGTATTTAGATAAGCAACATGTCTATGTGCTTCATGCAAAGTTCATATAACTTTCTCATAAGATACACTTTATTTGATATTGTTTCCTTTTCATATGTGTTGCATAACTTCTTCCATATCTGCTTTGGTATTTCAAAGTTCAATATTGTAAAGTAGACATTATCTCTGAGGTGGCTTCGAATGGTAGAGCTAGGAATTTCATCCAACGCATCCCGATCATCTTCAACCATGTGAGTAGGCTTCTTTGAGATTCCATTCACTAGCTTTTGGCCATTGGCTTCTCTAAATTAGCACATCTTTAATCTAAGTCTTCCATAGAGAAAAGTTGGTCCCATCAAATTTTTAGATCTCAAAATGCTCTTTTTCCTGCAAGTTGTAGCTCCTCTAGGGAATACTTGCACTAGACCCTGATTCACTAGACATGCTTGAGATCTCTAATGCCATGATGATAGAGAATTGACTAGAATAATAATGGATCTCGAATAGTCCAAACACTACTAAAGCTCAAAAAAGGATAACGGAGTGTCAAATTCTGGGAAAAATTCAAACGATTCTTCCTAAGAAAATGGATAAATGAAGGGCAATGAACAACCAAAAGGATTACATGAAAATTTGTGTGCTTACATGAAAAGGTGTGTCATGGAGTAAAATTGACGACTATATAGCTAAAAAAAACTAAATTTTTGGAGAAACTTTAGAAGTGAAGTATTTCAATGGTAGTGCACCACAGTGGACTCTCCTTCTCAAGAACTCCATGATGATACCCTTGAAGTAGGAAACTGAGATCTAAATGCCACACATAGTACTCCGCACAAAACTATAGAATACACTGAAACTCACACTACACATGGTGCCCAAACACAGACTTCTTGGGTTTTCCAAATACGTTTACAATTACAATTTATGGCTGACCACACCACTATATGTTTTAAAAAAAAACATAGGCAAAAGTGTCTGATGAGCATCTAGCATTTCACATGGACACTAATGGTAACAATCCATATACACATACATATTTATTTATTTATTTTCATTCATAATACTTTTTTCATGAACATGAAGGTTACTATCTAAAAAGTTTTTACTAAGCAACACTATTCTTGCTACATCACATGATGAAATGAAGAAGATAATCAACAATCTTGGAATAGATTATCATTTTATACATGCACAACCTAATGATTGTACTTTTTTATAGAGGTGAATATGTAGAGTTTTTGACATGTCCAAAATGTCAATCTCCTTGATATAAGGATGAGGAGCATAAAATCCCAAAAAAGGTATTGAGATATTGTGCATTAGATCCATGAATTAAACATATGATTCAAAGCCCTGAATTCTCATAACTTTTGACACAGACATTTGATCATAAAATTACTCATGGAGTAAAGAGAATTCCAATAGATATTGTAGCTTTTAAACATATTGATTCTAGATGGGTTGTTTTTGCACAAGAGCCAAACAAACTAAAGTAAGGTGTTTCATTACATGGGGTCGATCGATTTTTTTATGAAATCTAGTAAATGGTCAACATGGCTAGTGGTTGTCATCAACTACAATCTCTAACCATATCTTAGCATTAAGAAAGAAATTTAATGCTTTCAGTTTTAGTCCTAGGAAAAATACAAGCTAAAGACATGAATGTATATCTTGCTCTTCTCATTGACAATCTCAAAAAGTTATAGAGAGGTTTTAATTTCATTCACGTATCCAAAAGCATTAGTCAAAGACATGTCATGGTTTGTGGAATTGTGGCTTGGACTACACACAATTTTTAAGGATATGGCATTTGTTGATGTAATGTTGTGTTTCTTTATTTTAATATGTATATATAATTGTGTGTGATTAAATCTAATTATATTTTGAGGGTTTTTATGCATGCAAGAATATGTACAAAGGGATATAAGGCTTTTACTTATTGTGGTGACTTGTTGAGATCAGTCTACACAAAGAATATCAATAAAAATATTTATCTTTGACATCGATGACTCTTGCCTAATGATCATCCATTACGAGGAAAAAGAGAAGCTATACATTCTAATGGAAAAATTGAAATATTTTAATGTGAAAAACAAATGACACCTATGGATGGGTATCGAAAATGAGAAGAAGAGCCTCTTATAGATAGACAATAGAAATCTTTAGTGATGATGAAGATGATAAGAATATGAAGATTACGGATGAAGGATAATTGTCACTAGCAGAGAATATGTTGATATGGTATTCTTTGGAGTATTAGATAGAATATCTTTATCTTCTTGATCCTATGCATGTATTCAAGAATGTTGCTTATCCCTTAGGGAAACATCTTCTTAGCTTAAAAGACACGACAACATCAACCGATGATTTAAATGATAAAAAATCAAAACTAACTTCATGTCCAATTTTGGATAAAAATTGATAGGAAACAACTTATGAACCTCATCATTGGACACTTACCATAAAGAAGATGCAAACTTTCAACAATAGGATTCAATCGATTCGAGCACTTACATGATATGGAGCATCTTTCCAAAACATTTTTATTTTGGATGAAAGGAGCTTGTCTAGGTTAAAGACACATGATTGGAATAAATTTTGGGAACATATTCTACTTGTCGTTATCGATGGATGTGCAATTAAAGGAGTACAGGATGTGATGGTTCATGTTGGATTGCTTATAAGTTATTATTATACTTTTATGTTTACTATATAAGACTATTTGATATCTTTTCTTTATGAGTTAACTTCTTTATAATTTAATTTATGATTCATAATAGCTAGGTTACATGAAAAGATATTGACAAAGACTTGATCCCACAAAAGAAACATGAATGCAGCGAGCAACCAAAAAACTTCCAACATCATTTTTGGGTATTGGCTTCATTTATTGATGCATCTTTTGGATGAAAAAGAGATGGGAGGACTTTCAAAAACTTAATGGATATCTTGGGTGGAGTGATTTATGGGCATATTAAAAGAATATGTGCCAAAAAGAAGAAACTTAAAGGATCTATGTAAAAGGGTTGGATGCTTGAGAAGTGTGTGTAGTATGTTAGTGAATACGTTGACATACTTCATGAAGAAGTTCCACGTGCATAGCCTAAGGATTCTTCTTCAAAATTGATCGATGAGTTATAATCATATGAGCAAGTTCCATTTCAATTTACATTGCAAAAAATAGTGATATGTCTACTTTTATTGCATATAATAACAAATGCATGGAAGCATTAGTTAATGAATATGAATAAGAACTTTAGAATGAACCATGTCCTTGTATCCAATGAATCAATGCTAATAACGAACCAATCTCAGATGCAAAGAGGTAGTTAATTTTAGATTGTGAAAGAAAGGTAACTTGATTCTACTTATATTCTATTTTTGTGCATATATCTATATATTTTCTTCTTCTAATAGTTTAGTTTTTACTGTAGGCCCTTATATTCACTAATATGTACACTTATGGAAGACGTTTTTAGAATCAAAGTTATTGGTTCTTTGCTTAAAGTCAAGGATTCTAGCATTTTTTCTTCTTTCAAGTAATTATCACATGATCGTTCAACAAATATGAACTTTATAGAAAAAAAATGTCGCTACCTAGGACTCATCCTTGGTATCTATGACATATGGTTTCGTATCTTCGAGCAGGTGAAAAAAATATATGTTTTGTGATATAGTTTATTGTTTTTCTTAAGAACATAATAATGAAGTTTTTTTTTATATTTTGGTAAGTTATATTGAAGGATGATTAATTTTGAGTTGAGTATAAATGTAATAATTCTAAATTGAGAAGAAAATCATCTAGTTTTTGGGAAACTGACTCTTTGAAAATAATGCATTTAACAAGAGAACTATATATTCTTCCCTGTTCATATTGAAAAAGCATTTTTTATAACACCCCTAAAGCTCATCCTTGTTGGCAAGTCATTCATGTTCAATGTAGAGGTCAGTCATTGCTTGATAACTTTATTGTTAGAGAGATTGAAGAAATTCATGTTGATGATTGATCATAAAATATTGATTTACCGGCATATTAGAGAGAGAGTAGAATAATTTTACATGACATCAATAATAATCTACTTGATGAGAACATCTACTTAAGGAGAACGATAATACTCTTTGTCCTGATTTCTATAGATGATGAAGAGGAAATACTAAACATAGATATTAGTCCATCAATAGATGATGTCATTTATGAGAACATAGATTTAACAAAAAAAGAACTAATAGAAATCAAGAAAGATAATGAAGATGAGACTATATCGATGTCTTACGAAAATGATGGCAATAATCCCCTTCTATTCGTTTGGAATATGAAATGAGTCCTCCCATAGAGATGAAATATATTTTTGTAGGCTACAACATTATGCTCGATGAAAGACATTACATTTTTTCCAAAGATTTCTATAGCTATCTAACTTGAGTCAGCGGTCGTTAACTTTAATCATTTGAATGAGTATCTCATAGTAGAATCCCTTTTATTCAAATATTTTCAAGGACAAAAATCACTCCCATGTATGTATACATGTGTTCTATATACATCTATGTATAAACATGGGTGTGATCTATGCATGTATATGTATGCACACACACACACACGTACACACACATACATATATATACATACATACATACACACACACACATATATATATATATATATATATATATATATATATATATATATATATATATATATATATATATATATATATATATATATATATATATATATATATGTGTGTGTGTGTGTGTGTGTGTGTGTATGTATGTATGTATGTATGTATGTATGTACATACACAAACACACACACACACACACACACACACACATATATATATATATATATATATATATATATATATATATATATATATATATATATATATATATATATATATATATATATATATATATATATATATATATATATATATATATATATATGCATATATCTATAAATGTGTTAGTATGCACACATGTGTTTCTCATGTGTATGTATGCATGGAAAAAGAGAGCTAAACTTCAACAAATCTTCACTTCTCTTAGATTGTGGGAAAGTGATTTGATTCTCTTCAACAACCTTTACCACCTTCATTTGAAATCAAACTCAACTTGTAGAAGTTGTGGAGCACTTCAAGAGTCTATATAAAGACTTTAAATCACTTCTACATTCCATGGAAGCAACAAACATACACTTGTGGCCATCATTGTCTTGCTTCTTCAATTATTTGCATCATCTTCTTCAACACTAGTAAACTTGCAGATGTTGCTCCTCTTGCTACAGAGCTCCAAATTGCATTCCTAAGCACTTATTTGAAAGATGTTAGCATTTTTTTCAATAGATTGGGAGAAATCTCACTTTTTCTATCTTGGGATCTATCTCTCCGCACTCCTAAAAAATAGGAGGTACCACTCTTGAGTGTCAAGTTCATTCCAAAATCATATTTTTCTTATTGTAGCTGAAGGAATCTCTTTTGATCAAAAACCTTTTCGAGTTTTTAACCGAAAGCTTTTCGATCAAAAAAATTCTAAATCTTCGTGAAAAACTATTTGCTCCTATCCAAGTGAGTTAATGTAGCACCAAATAATTTTATCAAAAAATTAGGGTATGCCATGAAGTTCCATAATCATTTACAAATAATCGAATTACCAAATGACAATTCATACAACCTAGGTGTAGAATTGTTTTAATGATGATCTCAAAACACAAAACTTTTACTATGTGATGCAAAAGGACAATATGAGTCCACAAAGAGAGGGTTGAACATATTCGATCATCAATGATGCTCTTTGACACACAAGATGTTTCAAGTCTCATTTTGAAAGTTCCTATCTAGTCTAAAGGTTTGAATAATAAGAAATCCAAAAGCATCTTTAAACTTAATCTATTTTTTATGAAGTTTAAGCCAATTCGAATCTCCTTTTTTAACCCTCTTCACAGGGCACCTCGTCCTATTGTTTTTTATATTGAATACTTCACGTTATATGAAGGTGGGATAGATTTTAAAACTTCTATTAATGATGCTAAGGAATTCAAGGGATTTGAAAATAGACCATTTTTTGGAGGGTTTTTCAAAGTTGGTAACTTATGTTTCCTTCAATATTTGATGATTCAAGGGTTATGAAAGGGACCTATGAGGGGGACCTTGTTAATCTTCCAGTGACCATTCTTGCAAACTTGCACTCACATGCTCGGTGCCTTCTTCTCAAGCCCCTCCAATGTCCTATCTGAACAAAAGCAGCGTACAACTTTCAAAACATCCCTCAGACTCTCAAAGGGCCATCCACTGTCAAACGCCCATCTGCCATCCATGCCTTATTTTTCTTGCACTTGCTCGTGGTGCTCAAGGTGGGCTGGCTATGTGCCTTGTATGAATGCCTCCAGGCTCCTATGAATACATATCTATTTCTCTTGCAACTTGTATCTTCTCTTCTCTACTATCTTTTCAAGTGTGTGAACGAATGTCCATAGTGCAAGGTCACTTTTGGCAATGTATCCCATTCTCGTGTTTGCGTTCAAGTCGGTTTGCGTTGTGTGGGCAAAAGGTTCACCGCTTTTTGATCAAGCAAAGTCTATTTCAGGTGCTGTCTAAAACTATGCATTTGTTAAAGAAAGATGTTCAAGGAAGTCTCAATTGTGTATCAAAATGCCCAAGCACGGGGTGCAAACATCAAGCCATCTTCCATTGGGCCACGTCCAAATGGAATGTTTCAAGTGCTCACCATCCAAGGGGCCTTGGAAAACTTCCATTCTACCTTCTAACAAATGTGTCACTTGCCAATGGGCTAGGGTGATTCGCTAAGTTGAGCCCAGAGTGACTCATTTTGTTACACTAGGCCCATTTAA
The DNA here is from genome assembly GCA_020310875.1 of Ceratopteris richardii. Taxonomy (NCBI): domain Eukaryota; kingdom Viridiplantae; phylum Streptophyta; class Polypodiopsida; order Polypodiales; family Pteridaceae; genus Ceratopteris; species Ceratopteris richardii. The sequence goes on along the minus strand of CM035422.1, from coordinate 131,430,682 downwards.
TATAGGAGTTGAATAGGTGATTTTAGTCTTCCTTTCCACATAACCATCTTTTATAACACTTACATTCACGATAGAATTAGCTAGATTTGACATTGGTCAATGTCCTTGATTGACAAGTTTTCAACATGAGGACAAGATTCTTCTTCTTTATTAGTGGATGCCACAAATCTTTGAAGTTGAAGTGCCATTTAATCCAATAACAATCTCTACATTACTACTTCTTAAAGCTCGATGAATCTTTGGATTTCTTTTATTTTTGAAGATATCTTCTGTCTCCTTTCGATTGTTCTACTTTGAAACCTTCAAATGGAATAATCTTCTCATTCAAAACCACATTTTCCATAAAAAGTTTGACACCCATCTCATATTGGCCATGGGACAAGCTCCACTATGAATCTAGTGCGATTGCATTTGATTGCTAACTAAGAACTTGAGCCTTCTTGTGGCGATTACAAGCAACGTGGGGGCCAACAAACATCCCTTCTTTATAGAGAGCTTTATAAATACAGGCAAGAAACATTGGCCGTTGATGTTAATTTATGCCGACCCATTTGTCGAAAGAATGGAGACAATGTTGATGAACTTTGATTAGTATCCTAGGTACTTGACAGATTTGACAATGAAATCCCAATCGAGTCCATCATAATTTTTTTTATAATCTCTTTTTAAGGAAGAGAAGGTTTTGCAATGCCTCGCGTACATTAAAGACCTTTCCAAATTTCATTGACATCTTCAAGAATCCATCTATCATTGATGAAACCTTCTCGATTTTAATGAATTGATTAACGAAGTTGTCTTATTGTGATTCCCAAAAGCTTTTACAAAGGTAACGTATCTCAGGCATGGTTATAGGCTGCCATTTCTGCATTGTATTTTTGCTATCTTTCTTTTAAACGATTTTTGTAAAACTTTCATTCATGCATCGCAAGAGAGCGCCAATGTTTAAAGTCTCCGTACTGACAAGAAACTAGCACAGACTCATCTCGTGGAGATTAACGTGGACAATATGTATTTTGTGCTGAGATTAGTAGCCGGAGCAAATATTAGCACTGCCACATTAAAGCCAAATTTAACGTTATTTTTATTCAACGCCACATTTATGTTTGTACTGATTAAAAGAGTAAATGTACATGTGAACAAGCATAGTACCCATGGGACCCCTTGTATCCCACAAAGCAAGGGGTAGCCTGTCTGAAGGCAAACACTAGGAAGGGCAAGATGCCTTCACTAGGAAGAACTGGTATCTTGTTTAATGACAACTCAAAAGCATTACACTGGCCTTAGGCTCATACATATCCTATGGTAGAGGGGGGTTGAACCCTCACCCTTGCCTCAAGAGGCAAAAGGCTCAACCTCCCGCACAAATGTGCATGAACTATTTTTTTGTTTCTTGTGATCTATTATTTTTTATTACTATTTCTCTCTATCTTCCCTTATGCCTCGATCAGATAACGTCAGAAAGATAACAAAGGGCGGAATCAGTTGTTTTCGATGCATTGCAGAAACAAGCTCGAGCCTAATCAGATATCTTCATCTTGATCAGACGACTATGGCTACTCCTCCAAAACGAGCTACTACTCCAAAACAAGCCGTGTAGAGCATCCCTCTAGTACAAAAGTTTTAATGACTAGACAAATTAGCAAGCGATCCTCCCGTACACGAGTATAATAATAATGTTGGCATCAGTCAAGAATAGGAGGCCGTCACTTTACAGGAACGTGGAGAGGGGGGCAGCACGAAAACAAGCTACGGCGATGGTTACTAAGGCCTTCGCAAAAGTTTTTTTGCTCTGATGATGTATTGGTGTACATTTAAATTTACGTTCCCAAAATTTCCAAGTTTCAAAATGATTCCACACGCTACAACTATGCGTACAAAATGTTCTCTTTATCGGATACAAAATGATTGAGGTATACAACTATGCGTACAAAACGACTGAGGTATACAACTGTGCATACCTCAGTCATTCCTGACATTCATCTCTGAATGGGATTTCGAAGTCTTCTCAGTACTGCAAATAATGAGGGCCACTATTGTAAAAGGATACAAGATTAGACTGAGATTATATTGTTAAACATGTTCTTATGTTTGTGATCTACAAGCAAATAGCAAGGTACAAGACATCTTCTATATTATTGAATAATCTCGCTTTCATTCTGTAAGCAAGGACATGTACATTTGCATAAAAATAAAAAAGGGATTCACGTGTTGATGTAGCATAGATGAGTAGTCCTAGATGTCTACGTGGATGATCTTAAATGGTAGTACATGATGATCGAAAGCAGAGGACATGGGTACAAGCTCGTCACCAAGCTCCGTGCATGGAAAAAAGTTCCACGAAGAAACGTTTGGTACCAAGAAATCATGACGTCTATGAGAAAGGAATTAGGTACTTCAAACAATGGTTTCACTTGTTCTGTAATCTAAGCTACTAGCAATTCCGTTTATTCCAATAATTTCATTGAACTTAAGTCATGTACTTTATTCTTGTTTGTTGACAGCAAAAGAGGACATGATTTTATATGGAAATATTTTTCTGAAGTGGTTATATTTCGATTTCGAGTGTACGATTGATATAGACTGTGTTCTAGAGGCAGTTCTAGGTTTATCTACTGTCAGGTTAGCCGTAAAGTAGTTATCCAATATATTGTCCTTTCCTTAAGTACCGTTTGCAGCAAGAAGGGGCCAGCTTTCAAGCGTGAAATTGGAATAAATTATCCTTTTTATTCATCGCATTGAACACACATTACCATATAGAAAAGTGATCCTATCTTTTCTTTATACTCGATTTTTTCCATAATTGTTGTCAATTGGATATGGTGGGTAGAGAAAAGGCATTTGAATTGCCCCACCATACACATATCTTACTGGATATAGATAGCCTAAATTTTCACATCGTCAGTGGCTTGATATCATGCGACATAATCGCGCATCCTCGATTGCATTTTTGTAGCACATGCAGGAGTCATTGCGAGCGACTAAAGAAGTTTCTGCATGGAAAGTGCTTCTTTCCAAGATCGTATAAATTTTGTAAGACATGCAGGAGTCATGGCGATCAGCTAAATAACTGGTGCATGGCAAGTGCGTCTTTCCGAGATCGTAGAAATTCTGTTGATTCCATATTATTTGCGACCGATTATTGAAACATAGAAACTACAAGAAACTAAGCTCATGGAGATTCACATGGAAAGCAAGTCTTTTGCACCTATGCGACTAGCTATAGCAATTATGAGCACTACCCCTCGGAGGTTAAATCTAGCGTATTCCTGATTCATTCAGATTGACTTTTCTAATCTCCTTTTGTTTATGTCTAATGGTCTATTGCTATTTATTAACGCTTTCTCCGTTTCTTTCTGCATCCCTTACTAAGCGAAAGACATCAAGGAAACAAGGACAAACTCAATCCTTTGCAGAAGCAAGATGGAGCCAACTATGACAGCTTCTCCAAAATAAGCCCCATCACTCTTGTACAACAGTTTTAGCGCCTCGACAAATTAGCGAACGAATCTGCCGTAGATGAGTACACTTAACTTTACACGAACGTGCAGGGGACGGCAGGAGGAAAACGAGCTGTCAGGAGGAGAACGAGCTACCATGATGGTTACTAAGGAATTCACGACACTTTTCTGGCTTCCTAATATAATGGTCATATTTAGAATGACATTACTATAGTTTCAAACTTGAAACTTATTAACATATATAGTTGCATAAGATGGTTCTATACGCTCAAGGTCATTTTGACTCTTACAACTATGTACAAAAATTGTTTTCTTTAGCGGACGTAGAGTCTTGTTTCATTCCTGATGTGAAATGAAGTTAGACGCTTCCTCTGTATTCACAATTATGATGCAGATGAGGCTTATGGACATTCCCCATCTCAAATATCATCTCCTATAGTGCTAGATGCTATCTTTTCACCATTGGCACACCTTGGAAGAGAAAGGCTTGAAGCGCTTGGTCATGCCTGTATGCTCATAAGCCTCGTGGGTGAAAAATCGAAATACAATGCTGAATGAAATAACTATGCTCAATGATACAATGTAAATACAAATGATGTCGTCCAATAAATCTCTCAATAATACAACGAATTCCACTATAGTGTGGATCACTTATATAGTATGCCGCAATAGTTTAGATCAACCAAATACAAGATAGACTTCCTACTATAGTGAGAGAAGATGCCCACGAGCTTCGCCTTTGGGCTTTGTGGATGGATCTTTTCTTCACGATAGGTCTTTTCTTCACTTTTGGTCTTCTAACTTCATAAACATTGGGTCTTTGGTCTTCCAAAACCTTTACTTCAAATGATCTCTTTACTTGAAAATCGGCAGTCGCCTCCAAATCCCATAGCAACCTCTAAGTCCAGCGACAACCGAGAGAGAAGATCCGCAGGGGTAATGCTTCACCTCGGGTATTCAAAATCTCCAACTCTTTACTTCATATATTTCTTAAAAAACGACCCGCAACCTATAGAGAGTCTGCAGAGGATATGCTTCACTTCGGTCTTCAAAAGCTTCTTTCTCAAATCATCAGAAACCACCTAGACCTGGAATGATGATCAAGAGAAAAGATCCACGGAGAGAAAAATGAAAAAAAAAAACTTAGTACATTTGAAAGATAAAATAAGATACACTTAAAACTATACCCCTTACTTAGCTTTGGTTTTATGTCCATTTGTTTTGTATCTTACCTTTAATATATTTCTATTTATTTATACATTGTTCTATTTCTTTCTCTCTCTCTTTTTCTATCTCTCCTTTCAATGTATTCGATCTTTGATACGATTTTCACCTCTACATTATAGTCCACTATTCATTGCAATTATTTTACGGAGATACATCTTAGACAAAGTCGAACCCCTTGTTAATGAATGAATAGGGATTTGTATTTGATTATCTCACTACTATCTCTTTGTCTAAATCACCGTCTTATCAACAAATTAGTGGACTCAAACTTTGACATGGGTGCTTTAGATATCGTTCAGAGAGCACTCATACTTCCCTAGGCGATTTCTTAATTTATCTGAGCTCCTTATCATGTGCATGACCACATGATTTATTATCATATTATCGGAGCTGGGCACGGAATAGTAAGTTTAACCATTGTAACCAAACATCCTTTAAAACATAAAACATTTTCTACTATTGTCAGTTTAAGCCTCTCACTTTTTCTCTCATTTTCAAATATGATTTCGGTGACTGCAGCAAGCTTGAGTTGTAAGTTTTTCGAAGTAAACGTGAAATAAACTCAATTCATATATGTGTAAGGATCTTTGATTGTCCCTCTCTCTCTCTCTCTCTCTCTCTCTCTCTCTCTCTCCTCCGTCCATCTCTATCTCTGCAATGCCGACGAGTTTCCCTTCTCCATTGCTGTGAATCTCTTCATCTCTCTCTCTCTCTCTCTCGATCTCTCTCTTGCTTCCGACCTGCTGCTTTGATGCCTCCCTATCTAGCGCGACAACACTCTCCTCCTCTGTACCGATCTTTTGCACCAACTTATCTCCCATGATCCTTCGATCGATAGCTTACACATCCTATATGATTGTTTCTTTTGATATGAAGGATGAAGCATCAATGAAGCTGCTTGCATCCCTTACTGGGCGATGGATCCTTGCTGAAGTTCAAGCATGTTGTTGGATCAGAAGGCCCACTAATTGGTTTCAGAGTGTCATGCCATTGTGCTCCCTAAGACTTTTCAAAACGATGACAAAGTGAAAATAGATGCATCTCCTACATTCCACATGCATATGCAGACTCGAGAGTATCTGTCCTAGCCTCATGAACGCACAAATTATGGGCAATCTACATCAACATTCAGATCCGTGACCTATTAAAGAAAGGCTATTTTGTTACTTCTGCATACATATAGATGTGATGCTTCCTCTACCGATCAATCATTCTAGGTTAGGACAAAAAGCATTGAATGAAAAATTTTCTGGGAAAGAGACATCATTGAAGACATGCTCTGAACGCTGTAAAGTTCTTAATCTCCGAGTAGGCACAAATCTCTTTGACGCTGAGCCCCTCATGGTCTGAGTAACGAATGTCTGCCCCCGAACATTGTATTTGTAAAGCTTAAACATAAAAGTAAATCATGAAAGAAATGAATGAACAAGAAAAGGCAAGCAGCATACATGGAGAGAAAATCCAGGGGGAAGGGCAAATAGGAATCGGATGTCTATTTATAGGTTCCCCTCCCTAGGACTTTTCTCTAGAATCTTCTAACCTCCCTTTCGAAACTTTCTATTTGCAGAATCTTCTCACATGTTGTTCTACTATTTTTGGAGAATCTCATCTTTTATTTATGTTTTGGATTTTTCTCTTTTTATTTTTTCCAATTCTTCTTTTTCTAATTTCTTTTCTTTTTCTTTGTCTCTTTCTATTTTTCTTGGATTAAGGTTTGGTTTCACACCTATATACAAATTAAATTAAATCCAAGGGTTAGACTTAGGATAAATCAAAAAACTAAGGTTCCAACTTAGGGTTTCTCTTGGGGAAAGTTAGGGTTTACATGTAGGGCTAAGATCCTAGGTTTCTAAGGGTCAGACCTAGATTTTCCAAGGGTCAAACCTTGGATTTCAACGGGTTTCAAGGGTCAAACGAATGGTTTCTAGGGTTTAGAGTTAGCTATTTACAAATATACAAGTCTAAATTATAGTCACAACATAGTTTCTCATCACATAAACAAATAAATCAACCAAATCATGCACAATTTATAACTTTCTGTAGTCAAAAACACCATATCACACCCAAAAAAATCAATCAAATGAGCTTGAAAAAAAATCTTGATGTACACTTCTCTGAGGGATTTCATCTTGAAATCTACACCACTAAAATTGCACATCATCTCAATGGGCCAACTTGCAAAATCCAATCGAAGCACATCGGGATTCTTTTGAAAATTCTTTTTAATTTTTATTTTTTTATTTTCAAAATTTCCAACGTGATCTCATGCACTCCATGCAACTTTATAAAGATTAGTAGAAATTTTAGAAAATTAAGCAGATGCAAGCTTTACAAAAATCATCCTATGTTTTCACTTCCACAATCAGAGAAGTAATCACATGAATGAATCGTAGGCTTCGTGGGTCCTTTTTTTTGTTCAATTTCCTCTACTTATCCCTCACTATCCATCTCTCCATCAGATCTCTTTTCTTTCCTTTTACTTTTTTATTTTTCTCTTTCCTTTTCTTTTCTTTTTATTAAGTTTACCGTTCATCTCAGCTCAACACTTTTCTTTTCCATTTTATTTTCACAATTCGGACTATGTTGTAATCGGGTGTGCCTCATGGACTTGTCTGCGTGACCAAGTTTATTCAACCTATTTGCCGACGTGACGTAGGGCACGACATACAGAATGTCAGCCCTACATAAAATCGATGTCAGTTTGTGGCTCTGACCACTCAGCTAGAGTGACTCCACCCACCTACTCACCCATGCAGGTGCATGAAAACAAATAGGTTAGGCCTACAACATAACTAGGATTAGCTCCTAGCCTTGATCACTCGACCAAGGTTGCTTCACCCACCTACTAGCCCATCACAACACACTAACAATCGGCACACACATATAAAGCTGGCTTGAGTATGAAGGTTTTTCTTGATTCATGATCCATATGGAGGTAGATCTCATATGAAAATAGTAGTAGGACCCAAAGTATTGTTGGGAGAAATGGTTGGATACACCTAGAAGATTGAGTTGGTACTGCTAGACCTGCTTTGTACCAGCCCTCCTTGCTTCAGAGTTGACTAGTACACTTGCTTAGCTTCCAAATGACACCAAGAGATCATATATGTACTTTGCAAATGATGTGTGTAATGATCAAATCAAAACAGACTACTTGATACTTCACAAATCCAAGAAAACTTGCTATTTTAGTACTGACACCTGCTCAGAGTTTTGCTCAGTGTAACCAGCACACTTATAATTGGAATAATTCCTCCTAGAGTTATTCAATTAGCTTACCAAGCTACCATTTGCAAGTGGAATCACTCAAATTGATAATCTATGCACTGAGAAATAAGTTTAGCAAAATTAGAGTCACCCCCGACTTTTTAGGAGATGTGCAGAGAAATACGAGAGACCACTTCGAGCAAGATTTCTCCGAGATGGCTGCTCCAATGACCTTCAAATTTTGTAGGCATGTAGTATGCTTGGAGCTGGTTCCAATAAGCTTTGAATCACTTGATTTAGTTCAGTAGGCACTGAGATATGCCTCTTGGAAGTTGACAGACTTGGAGAAGATAACTCAGAAAAACACAGAGTTGAAAAGTATGAATGTATCTATTGATTGATGTAATTGTACAATTTCATTAGCCTGATAAGCATAGCTAAATGAGGTTTTGTGGTGTAGGCTAAGATGTAGCACTCACACACACAGAGATACAATGGTAATATGCCTCGGGAAATGAGCTGAAGTGAGGATCACTCTCGCGACTTTTTTCCTTCATCTTTTATAGAGGTTGAGTGATCATTTGAATTTTGAATTCAAATCAATCTCCTAGAATCTTTCACCTAAAAGTTGATTGAGATATTCTCTCAATTAAACAACAACCTTTTCCACGACTTCCAATCAATTAGGTGTGATTACATAAAATGCCAAGTCACTAAGACTTTTACAAGAGATAAAATGGTAAGAACTTATAAGCATAAGTTCCTATAGTCCTTCTCACATGTTAAGTCTTCAAGATAGTATCCAAGCCAAATTGTGAAGGCTTGAATTGCACCAACAGCTCCCCCTCAAGCCAAACATTTTGGCTCAAGTCTTCAGCTTTATTCTTCAATCACATCCTGCAATCCAATCATGGATTTGAATCTGCATAACTTGTTTCCATCCAAAGCTTTAGTGAGTAAATCTACACATTGCATATTAGTAGACACATAGGTCAATTGAATATCCTTGCTTAGCAACTTCTCTCTCACATAGTGGTAATGAACCTCTATGTGTTTTGTTCTAGCATGATATATTGGATTAGCTGCAAGGTGAAGAGATCTTGTGTTATCTCCAAAGATAATTGGAGGCCTTGTGTATATGCCTAACTCTCTATACAAAATCTTCAACCAGATAGCTTCTTGAGTGGCATTGGCTAGCCCTCTATACTCTGCTTCAGTAGATGACAAAGCTACTGTAGGTTATTTCTTGGCTGACCAAGAAATAGGTTTATCACCTGCAAAACATATGTATCCTGATGTGCTTCTCCTCTCATCCTTGCATCCTGCCCAATCTGCATCTAAATATACTTTAATATCAATATCTGATGTATAAGGAAAGTACAAACCATGGTTTAGAGTTCCCTTTAGACACTTCAAGATCTTCTTTGCTGCCTCTAGGTGAGGTACTCTTGGTTTGTGCATGAATTGACTTAGCACACTAACTCCATATGTTATGTCAATTCTTGTCAAGGTAGCAGAATTCAAACTACCTACCATACTTTGATATCCTGTAATGTCTTGGACTTCATCACCTTCATGAGCACTAAGCTTTAGGTTGACCTCCATTGGAGTGCTTGAGACTTTAGCATCCTGCAAGCCAAATTTCTTTAACATGTCCTGCACATACTTCTTCTGATTGATATATATACCTGAATTAGTGTAAACCAATTCAAGTCCTAGAAAGTATTTCAATAATCCAAGATCATTGATCTTGAACTCCTTCATCATCTGATTTTTTATGCTTCTGATTCCTTGGACATCATTACCTGTAATGATGATGTCATCAACATAAACACAGAGATAGATTACCTCTGAATTGCTCCTTTTGATAAACAATGAAGTGTCTGCCTTGCTCATAGTAAACCCTTGAACTTGGAGGTATGTTGTCAGTCTATAATTCCATGCTCTAGGTGCCTGCTTCAATCCATATAGAGCCTTATTCAATTTACAAACATAATTTACCTTCTTGGGATCTTCATAGCCAGGTGGTTGTGACATGTAGACTTCTTCAGATATCCATCCATTCAAGAAAGCATTCTTGACATCTAATTGGTACATGTTCCAATTCTTGGATGCAGCTACACTCACCAAAATTCTGATTGTTGGCATCTTAGCCACAGGTGAAAATGTCTCCTCATAATCAATGCCTTGGGTTTGTGCAAAACCCTTGGCTACCAACCTAGCTTTGTACCTGTTGATTGTACCATCAGAGTTCCTCTTTAGTTTGTAGATCCATCTGGATCCTATCACCTTCATAGAGTCCTTCTTGGGTACCAAGTCCCATGTGTCACTCTCCTTGAGAGCTTCTATTTCTTCATCCATAGCTCCTTTCCATTCTGGTTTGGTGAGTGCCTCTTCATATGTACCTGGTTCTTCACTTAACAAGTCCTTTGCAAGATAAATTGAATGCTTAGTTACAAGAGATGTATCATACCCATATCTGATAGGCTTCTTACTTTCTCTCTGAGATCTCCTCATTGCTTGGGTTGAAGATTCTGGTATATCCTCAAGCTTCTTCATCTTTAACTTGCCTTTGGACTTCCATGCCTTGAATTCTTCAAGGTTGATTGTGTCATCATCTTTTGAACTTGAGTCTTCCTTCTAGATTGGTTCTTCCTTTGAGAGTTTTGGAAACTCTTCTTCCAAATCATAGGGTAGACTAACCTTCCTGCATTCTTTCTCATACCATGAGTCTTTCTCATCAAAGATGACATCTCTGCTTACCTTGAACCCTTTATTGGTTGGGTTGTAGAATCTGTACCCTTTTTTATTCAAGTCATAACCAATGAAAATACATTTTTCTGCTTTAGGGTCTAGCTTTCCCCTTACCTGTGAGGGAATATGCACATATGCTACACAACCAAAGATTTTGCAATGATCCAATGATGGTCTCTTACCATGCCAAGCTTCATATGGTTTCATGCCATCAAGAGACTTTGATGGCAACCTGTTTATGAGATAGGTGGCAGTAGATACACTCTCTGCCCAAAGATAATTTGGTAACTTCTTTTCATTAAGCATAGACCTAGCTGTTTCAACAATAAGCCTATTCCTTCTTTCAGCTACTCCATTTTGTTGAGGTGAGTACCTTGTGGTTATCTCCCTTTTGATGCCTCTTTCCTGCAAGAAATCTTCAAACTCATTTGAGAAGTATTCACCTCCTCCATCTGACCTTAGCCTCTTCAAGTTTCTTCCTGTTTGGTTTTCAACAAGTGCAAGATATCTCTTGAAACAATTAAACACTTCATCCTTGTGCTTCATAAAGTATAACACAATCCATCTGCTATAATCATCAATGAAGGACACATAGAACCTTGATCCTGAAATGGATGGTTCCTTGCTAGGTCCCCAAACATCTGTATGCACCAATTCCAAATAGTCTTCATGCATAAAACCTTTCTTTGAATAGGGCAACCTGTGTGACTTACCAAACTGACAAGCTCCACACTTGTAAATCATGTGTTGCTTGGATACATTAGGTATCCCAAGCACACATTGATCCCTGCACATTTGCTTTAAGGTCCTTTCACCTATGGACCTAACCTCTTGTGCCATATTTCTAATTCTCAAAGTGTTTGATCCTTGTAATTGTATAAAGCAATGTTCTTTGTGTCCTCTAGCTCAAAAGTAAACAATCTACCTGATTTTTCTCCCTTGGCTATCCTTCTGAATCCATGTCTTGGGTCCTCCACATATGCTCCATGTTGAGTGAATCTCACCTGCAAACCTTTCTCCACAATCTGTCCAACACTCATTAAGTTTTTGGTAATAGTTGGTACATAAAGTACCCTGCTCAATAGGTTCTGGTTACCATCACAAGTTTTTACATTTCCAATCTTTATAACAGAATGTTTAGTATCATCACCTGTCTGTACCTGATGTTTGCCCTTGGGTTCTTCCAAATCAGAGAGTAGTGCCACATTACCAGCTACATGGTTAGAGCAGCCTCAATCAATATAAAATAAATGATCATCATTTGTTCCTGCCTTGGAGGTCATATTCATGATCAATAGGGAGTCATCTTGCTCCTCTATGTAGTTGTTGTAATCTTTCCTATTTCTGAATCCTCCTTGGTAGTTACCATTATTATGGTTGTGGTTGTAATTGTTGTTGTACTGATTGTTGTATCCATTGTAGCCTTGGTGTTGGTTGAACCTGCCTCTACCTTGAGAGTATCCACCTCTTTGATAGCCTCTTCCTCTCTCATTCTTGTAGTTTCTGTAGCACTCATCTGTGGTATGGTTAGATAATCCACAAATGTTGCATGGTGATGAGTTGTAGGGTCTCCCCCTACCTGACTTACCTCCTCTGCCTCTACCTCTTGAAGATCTACCTCTCCCTGCATAGTTAGCTTGGGAGGTAGAGCCTTCTTCTTCTTGCTTCTTCCCTTTACCTTTATCCTTAATCTTCTTATCAGTATATAGAGCAGAGGGGTTGTTACCTTTTGATTGATCTCCAGCCTTTGTAAAATTTGCTTCATGTGTGAATAGTTGGCCCATGAGAGTTGTGAGATCTGGGGTATGCATGTCCATGTAGAGATCCATTGCAGTGGTGAAGCTTTCCCACTTATCATCTGCCTTGAGTCCATTTGTTATATGCCTTACTATTTGTTCCTCTTCAATCTCCTCTCCAATGCTTGCTAATTGGTCTGCCACATCTTTAATCTTGGTCACATACTCTGAGAGTGATTGCTTGGGCTGCTTCCTAAGGGTTGTGAATTCAATCCACAGTTGATTCTTCCTGGCCCTTGCATGTTGGAAGAGAAGTATGATGACAAGGTTTCCCAAGTCTCTTGGGAAGTCTTACAATTCCTAATATGAGGTAAAAGGAAATCAGATATAGAGTTAAGAAGATAAGACCTTGCCAATGCATCTTTTGCACACCATGTGTTGAGCCTCTCTTGTTCATCCTTGGTGGGTAGTCCTCTTGCTTTGAATGAGGGCAATTCCTCATCTCCTAAGATGAATCCAAATAAACGTCTTCCTTGTAGATAGGTCTTCATCATTAGAGACCAAGCTTGGTAATTGTTCCTGTCCAATTTGTCAATGAATGAAGGAAAACCATCTCCCATGTTACCTTATTTGCTCTGATACCACTGTTGGGAGAAATGTTTGGATACACCTAGAAGATTGAGTTGGTACTGCTAGACCTGCTTTGTACCAGCACTCCTTGCTTCAGATGTGATTAGTACACTTGCTTAGCTTCCAAATGACACCAAGAGATCATATATGTACTTTGCAAATGATGTGTGTAATGATCAAATCAAAACAGACTACTTGATACTTCACAAATCCAAGAAAACTTGCTATTTTAGTACTGACACTTGCTCAGAGTTTTGCTCAGTGTAACCAACACACTTACAATTGGAACAATTCCTCCTAGAGTTATTCAATTAGCTTACCAAGCTACCATTTGCAAGTGGAATCACTCAAATTGATAATCTATGCACTGAGAAATAAGTTTAGCAAAATTAGAGTCACCCCCGACTTTTTAGGAGATGTGCAGAGAAATACTAGAGACCACTTCGAGCAAGATTTCTCCGTGATGGCTGATCCAATGACCTTCAAATTTTGTAGGCATGTAACATGCTTGGAGCTGGTTCCAACAAGCTTTGAATCACTTGATTTAGTTTAGTAGGCACTGAGATATGCCTCTTGGAAGTTGACATACTTGGAGAAGATAACTCAGAAAACACAGAGTTGAAAAGTATGAATGTATCTATTGATTGATGTAATTGTACAATCTCATTAGCCTGATAAGCATAGCTAAATGAGGTATTGTGGTGTAGGCTAAGATGTAGCACTCACACACACAGAGATACAATGGTAATATGCCTCAGGAAATGAGCTGAAGTGAGGATCACTCTCGCGACTTTTTTCCTTCATCTTTTATAGAGGTTGAGTGATCATTTGAATTTTGAATTCAAATCAATCTCCTAGAATCTTTCACCTAAAAGTTGATTGAGATATTCTCTCAATTAAACAACAACCTTTTCCACGACTTCCAATCAATTAGGTGTGATTACATAAAATGCCAAGTCACTAAGACTTTTACAAGAGATAAAATGGTAAGAACTTATAAGCATAAGTTCCTATAGTCCTTCTCACATGTTAAGTCTTCAAGATAGTATCCAAGCCAAATTGTGAAGGCTTGAATTGCACCAACAAGTATCCCACTCACTAAGCATTCAAATCAATCATTATATACAAGCACTCAGTTTTAAGTTTGCCACTGCATTCCCAAGCTTTAACTCCCAAAAGTCTCTACTCCACTAATGACAATATTCATATCATTTCTAGTTGTTCCTGCTTAATGCAAAACCATTAACAGATATTTGGTATCTCATTCCCTACTTGATTTTCCTAAATTTGTAGAGATCTTTATCACACACAAAAATGCAATGTATATGCTCTTTGTAAAAGTAAATTGAATTTGAACTTGGAAATGTTTCACCTAATTAACTTTCTGCATCTTCATCGTTGTTTGATCCAACTTTTCTTCAGTTTCTTGATTTATTGTTCTTCATCAGTATCAACATCAGTGTCATCAGCATCTTCCATCATCATCATCATCATCATCATCAATCATCATTATCATTATTATCATTTATCATCATCAATCATCATCATCAATTATGATCAATGAATAGTGATTGAACATTCTCATATGTTCTCATTATGATTCTTATTCAATCATCCTTCAATACTTGCAAATATATCTTGAAAAGATAAATTTTTACTTCTCTTGTTCCTTTTTAATGTCTTAGAAGGCTTTGCAATTGTCCTTACATTTCCCTTGATTTGCTTGATAATATCCACAAGCAAGTGTTTCTCTGCTTCATTAAGTCGTTTATCATAGTTTATATATTCTTGAGTTTCTTTTTTACTCTAGTTCAACTTGTTTATCAAAGTTTAATTGAGATTGTAATTTTGTAACTTTCTCTTGATCAAATAGATTCTCATGAGTTAAAAGTTTTGGATCAAATGAAACATATACATATTGGCCTTTCTTTGCTTTCTCTCAAATTTCTCTATCAGATTTTCTTTTATCACTTTCCATTTGTTCTCTTAGTATCTGCACAATATTCTATTTTTCCACCTTTATCTATCTATTATTTGTTTCTTTAGTAAGTTTCTCTTGACTCTGAATAGACAACATACTCATTTGCTCATTAGATCTATTATCTTCATGAGTCCTTGGTTTCCATATCTTTTGAAATGACTTTGATGTTGTTTTGGTTTCTTTAAAATATTCCTTCATCCCACCTCTTCCTATATTTGTGTAAAGGTGATATATCTTGGAATTTACAAATTTTACCTTCACGTTCACTTACTAGTTTATATTTGCATGCACTTTCATATGTTAGAAAATCCCAGAACATATGTCCATAGTGATCACACCAAAAGCAACATATAGGTCTCTTTGCAACCCAATTTGATTTCCTAGGTATCACTCTAGGAATGGATCTTCTAAGATCAGATGATTGTTTGTGTGTAGATATGCCTTGGACTTCTACCTCATGTTCATGGTCACACTTCACTATTTGTAGGTGCTTTACTTGTTTGGTCAACAACTCAACCTTATGTTTCAATTCTGAAATCTTAGAATCCATTTACTTTCTTACATCTTTAATACTTATGACAATTAGCTGAATAGTGTCCGATATTGCATTTATCATTTGCATTAGGGTCATAACAATACCAAATTTTGATTTCATAGATTCATTTGTGTGAATTTCTGTTTCCTTAAATCATTCTTAGTATTTGCTAACATTTTCTCATTTTAATTTCCTTGTTTATATGTTCTAGGTTACGAAAGAAGTAGATTCGTAATCCAATTGATAATGGAATAGTTCACACCCATATGGAAAAGTGGATGATCAAAGTGAGGCACTCAAAAGCAATCTTTTTGGTTAAGTACATGGAACGATGCAATAATTCAAATAACTTAAAATGCTAGTACTTGGAAATCTCTCTATCTCATGTCCAGGTTCATGTTTTCTCTTCTCAAGGAGTTGGTGGCATGTCGAGGATCATCGGGAAAACACTTTGTTTCACGTCAGGTTAAGGTTTCGGGAAGGAGGTAAGGAGGGAAGAGCGTTGTGGGGTTGGATCAGGCCTCGCTCGGTGTGGGTCGTTCTCCCCATTGTACCAGCGACGTCTGCACGCTGGGCCCCTTGCCTTGGCAGGATGATCAAATCGTACGTCATAGGCCCGCACCTCAAAAGAGAAAGGCATGGTCGTGTGTGTATGCTCCTAAGTATCATGGATGAAAAATTGAAATACATTGTGGAATGAAACAATTATGCTCAATGATACAATGTAAATACAAATGATGTCATCTAATAAATCTCTCAATAATACAATGAATCCCACTATAGTGCTGATCAGTGATACAGTATGTGGCTACAGTGCGGATCGGCCAAACACAAGTTAGACTTCCCGCTATAGTGTGAGAAGATGCCCACAAGCTTCGCCTTTGGTCTTTGTGCATGGAATGTTTCTTCATGGTAGGTCTTTTCTTCACTTTCAGTCTTCTAACTTCATAAACTTTAGGTCTTTGCTCTTCCAAAAGATTTACTTCAAATTATATCTTCACTTCAAATTTTGCAGTAGCTTCCAAATCCTATACCAACCTCCAAGTCCCGCCACAACTTAGAGAGAAAATCTGCGGGGGTAATGCTTCACTTTGGTTCTTCAAAAACTCCAACTGTTTACTTCATATATCTCTAAAAAAATCAACCGCAATGATGAGAGAATTTGCGGGGGATACGCTTCACTTCGGTCTTTGAAAAATTCTTTCTCAAATCATCAGAAACCACTTAGAGTTGAAAAGAAGATCCACAAAAAATATCCACGAGGAGTAAAACGAAAAAAAAAACATTAGTACATTTGAAAGATAAAATAAAACACACTTAAAACTATACCCCTTACTTAGCTTTGGTTTTATGTTGATTTGCTTTATATCTTCGCCTTTAATACATTTCTGTTTATTTATACATTCTTCTATTCCTTTCTCTGTCTCTTTCTCTATCTCTCCTTTCAATGCCTTTGATCTTTGATACGATTTGCACTTTTACATTATAGTCTTCTAGTCATTGCAATGATGTTACGGAGATACATCTTAGACAAAATCGAACCATGTTTTAATGAATGAATAGGGACCTATATTTGATTATCTCACTACTATCTCTTTATGTAGATGATGGTCTTATGAGGCGATCAACAAATTAATGGACTCAAGCTTTTACAAGAGTGCTTTAGATATCGTTCAGAGACCACTCATACTTCCCTAGGCGTTTTCTCAATTTATTTGAGCTCCGTATCATACTCATGACCACATTATTCATTATCATATTATCGAAGTTGGGCACGGAATAGTAAATTTAACCATTGTAAGAAAACATTCTTTAAAACATAAAACATGTTCTACTATTCTCAGTTTAAAACTTCTCACTTTTTCTCTCGTTTTCAAATATGGTTTCGGTGACGCTTTCTCTCGTTTTCAGATATGATTTCTGTGACCGCAGCGAACTTCAGTTATAAGTTTTTCAAAGTGTTTGGGAATTAATTCATGAACCGTGAAATAAACTCATTCATATATGTCTAAGGATCTTCGATTTTCCCTCTCTCTCTCTTTCTCTCTCCCCTCCGTCTGTCTCTATCTCTGCAATGTCGACCGATTTCCCTTCTCCATCGCTGCGAATGTCTTCTCCATCTCTCTCTCTGCCTCTCTCTCTCCGATCTCTCTCTTGCTTCCAACCTATTGCTTCGCTGCCTCCCTATTTGCTGCGACACCAATCTCCTCCTCTGCACCGATCTTCTGCACCGGCTTATCTCCCGTCATCCTCCGATCGATAGCTTACACATCCTGTATGATTGTTTCTATTGATATCAAATATGAAACATCGATGAAGCTGCTTGCATTGCTTACTAGGCGATGGACCCTTGCTAAAGTTCAAGCCT
The DNA here is from genome assembly GCA_020310875.1 of Ceratopteris richardii. Classification (NCBI taxonomy): domain Eukaryota; kingdom Viridiplantae; phylum Streptophyta; class Polypodiopsida; order Polypodiales; family Pteridaceae; genus Ceratopteris; species Ceratopteris richardii. Next base: position 131,412,786 of record CM035422.1, on the reverse strand, counting down.
GTTGTTAGATCAGAAGGCCGACTAACTGGTTTCAGAGTGTCATGCCATTGTGCTGCTTGAGACTTTTGACAAAGATGAGGAAGTGAAAATAGACGTGGCTCTTGCATTCCAAGTGCATATGCAGACTCCAAAGTATTTTTCATAGCCTCCTAGACCCACAAATTATGGGCAATCTACATCAATGTTCGCATCCGTGACCTATTAAAGGAGGGTTATTTTGTTACCTTTGCATACATATAGATGTGATGCTTCCTCTACCAATCAACCATTCTAGGTGAGGACAGAAAGCATTGAATGAAAAGTTGTCTGGGAAAGAGAGATCATTGAAGACGTGCTCGAAACACTATAAAGAAGTTGTTAATCTTTGAGTAGGCACAAACCTCTCCGACGTTCAGCCCTCATCATTTGAGTAACGAATGCCCACCCCCCAACATCGTATTCGTAAAGCATAAACATAAAAGTAAAGCATGAAAAAAAATGAATGAACAGGAAGAGGCAAGGAGCATACCTGGAGAGAAAATTCGTGAGGAAGGACAAATTGGAATTGGATATCTATTTATAGGTTCCCCTCCCTAGGAGTTTTCTCTAGAATTTTCTAACCTCCCTTGTGAAACTTTCTAGTTCGAGAATCTTCTTGCATTTTCTTCTGCTATTTTAAGAGAATCTCATCTTTTATTTCTATTTTGGGTTTTCTGTTTTTATTTTTTTCGAATTCTTCTTTTTTTAATTTTCTTTATTTTTCTTTTTCTCTTTCAATTTTTCTTGGACTAAAGTATGGTTTTACAACTATATACAAATTAAATTAAATCCAAGGGTTAGGCTTAGGGCAAATGGCAAAACTAAGGCTCCAACTTAGGCTTTATCTCTCGGAAAGTTAGGGTTGCCTACGATTAAAGTCAATCTCGCCAATAAAAGGGTTTATTTACACTTATGACTAAAATCCAAGGGTTTCTAAGGGTCAAACCTAGGTTTTCTAAGGGTCAAGCCCTAGATTTCAAGGGGTTTCAAGGGTCAAAATTGGGGTTTCCTGGGTTTAAAGTTAGCTGTTTACAAATATAAAAGTCTAATTTATAGACGCAACATACTTTCACATTGCATATGCAATTAAATCAACAAATCATGCACAATTTATAACTTTCTGTAGTAAAAAACACCATATCACACCCAAAAAATCAATGAAATGAACTTGAAAAACAATCTTGATATACACTTCCATGAGGGATTTCATGCCGACACTAGTTGATGAAGTGCTCTTTTTTAATTTTTGGCACTCAAGGCTTCTTTTGTGATAATAATAAACAAATACATCAGATCTAGATTTGACTAGGTCAAGCTATAGTATAGTTGACCGAAAGTAAATGGAAAACTTTTTCCTACAGTTTACATAAGATTTTGAAGCCCATTAGGACAAAGTAGTCCTCTAGTGGCTTGAAAAAATCAAGTAATTGTTGGTTGGGTTTAAACCATTGTACAAACATCCAAGTAAGATGGTTGGGTCAACCAAACTTTAAGCTTTGCAAACCAAATTCAAGCTAATGAAGAGTTATGAAAGTTTTTGTGGGATAAGAATCCCATCTTTGGTACTATGTTCATGCACAAGTAATGCCCAGAAATGAGCTAGTACTTGGGATCCACCCATTTCACATGTTTGTGCCTAGATTGCACATCAAGACACTAGCGAATTTGGTAGGGGTGTTTTTAGATTCATCCTTATTATTCATTTTTGTACTTTGTACATTGAAAAAGACAAATTTATCAAAGTGCAAAGCTATAGTGTTTTGAATCATTTGAGTAGAGATCCCACTATAGAGATTAGGCATGTTCTTCTAGTTTTAGAACATGACCATGTTCTTCGAGATTAAGAACATGAGGCTCAGGGGCTGCCTACAGTGGTTCTATAGCTCTATTTTTGAGGACAAAATATTTTTCCAAGGTGGGGGGAGAATGTAAAAAAGTAAGTCTATGATCTAAGGGCCCCGTTGATTCAGACAGATTTGGAATAGAACACCGTTTGGTCATCCGTATGTATGACCAAAGATCTCGAGTTTAGAGTTACTAGGAGGTTATGTTACGAGGTTATGTGCTCTTGTAGACAAGTGATCCACATAACATAGTCATTAAGTCTCAAGGATGTGAAGGAGGAGGTCTTAGGTTCAATCCCTATAAGGTGCATGGGAAGAGTATTTTGCCCAAAGAGATCTAGAGCCTTGTAGAAGCAACCACTTGGGTTAAGTCGAGTTAAATTGGGACACTTGGCTCACATGCTATTACATGGCTGACACATGGATGGTTAGTATCCACCTGCCCAAGAAGGTAGTCCTCTAGAGAGAGCTATATATAGAGGCATATGGCTGGAGGCAAGTCATCTCTCTAGCATGTGATGGTGGTCATAATTGTTAGTTTCTTGCACATACCCATAAGGGAACTTTTGAGCCTAGATGAGAAGCCAATAGCTTTTGAAAGAAAGAAGTTGAGTAGTGCATAACCCAATCGGTCAATGCATGAACAAGAGTTGTATGTATTGGTCCACTCCCTTAAAGTTTGGAGACACTGTCTTTATGGTACAAACTTTAAGGTATACACATATCACCATACAGTTAAGTATTTTTGTACTCAATCATATCTTTGAGGTAGACATGATTGTTCGGCTGAGCGTATGCAAGAATTTCACATGGAAATCTTGTAAAGAAGATTCAAGGATACTGTTTAAGGTGATGCATTATAAAAAATAGTGTATCAAATAAGCTTTATAAGTGTAGAAATGTCATTATTTAAAGAAATAAAGGAAGTACATATGCAAGATGCACACTTGTTAGAGATAATTAGACCCATGGGTGATGACTCTATTATAGGAGAGGAGGAAATTTTAATTGTTTGTTCCTCTACTAAAACAATAAAGTCAAGTCCATATTCCAATTTCTCAATAGAGAATAGAATTATTGAAGTAAAAGTAAATGTTTTCTTACCAAGTTCTCGATATTTGAGAAGAAAAGTCATGCATGATCACCATAATGCTCCTTGTGCAATGCATCTTGGTATTCACAAGACCGTTCAACTTGTTAGAAGAAATTTTTGGTGGCCAAGATTAGCTAGAGATATCCACACATATGTTGAAGACCAAACATTTATAAGGTAATTTAGTGCTTTTTATACCATATCAAGGCACTTTGTGGTGTGTATTTTAGCAAAAGAAAATCATCAAGTTTTTTCCCCTTAGTGTCACGAGGAAGGAGATAAGGAAGAGAGCTCACACACACACTCTCACTCTCAAGGAGAAGCACACACACACACACACAAGTTGAGGCAAGGAAGAATGATCTTCTTCTTCTTCTTATTCTTCTATTACATAAAAGGAATGTACAAGAATGACCTAAGAAACAAGAATACAACAAGTGCAATATATAAAGATCAGTACATAAGGAAAAACCTAATGTCCACAAACGAGTGAGCTAGCAAGGAACAAATCTGCCATCACTCTCGGTAGATAAATCCTATAAAGCTAAATGAAGTATCCCTGACATTTACCAGTGTGACCACTATACATGTCAGAGAAACGGAAAACTGGTACATGTCATCCTGGATCATCACATGTTGAGCTTGATATCTCAATAGTCCCCCTCAAGCTCAACGCCATATCATGTAATCCAAGCATCTCCCAAAACTTCTTGAACTTCTCAGCTTCAAGTGTTTTGGTGAAAATATCTGCAACCTGCTCATCTGTTCTCACACAAAGAAGATCCCTATATGCTCAATAGGATGTGATGTGTCATCACCTGTTTCAACATATCCGGTAACTCGCGATTTCTACAAAGTACTTAACCATTCCGCATGACTGGTCATGTGATTTGAAGCACCTGAATCAACATACCAGACATTTTCATTTGATTTTGAAACACCAAAAGACATCGTATTCATCATGTGATGTTGAACCATGAATAACTTCTCAGAATCATCTATACTTATGGATGCATAGCTGTTTTGCTGCCTTCTATTATTTTGATTCTTCAACCTGCAATCACGTTCAAAGTGTCCAGGTTTACCACAGTTCAAGCATCCTTTACTATCATTACCTGAATCATTTCTTTGGAAATTTCTGCGACCTCTTTGGCTCCCCCTCCCTCGAAACTGTCCTCTTCCTCCTACATGATTCTGTCGTTGACCTTGGTCTTGGTTACTTTTTACTCTTCCATTTCCAAAACCTCTTTCTCTACATGAGTAGAATACCTGCTCAGAACTCGGCTTTCCTTGGGAGTTTGAATGCTCACCAAGATTCTCTTCCTCAGTAAACAGCATGGATACCAAATCAGCAAAATTCAGAATATTTTCCATGGTATGTATAGAAGTTCTGAACTGCTTATATGCAGCTCCTAAACCACGAAGGCACACTTCCATCTTATCATCATCATCTACATTCATGCCAATAGATGCAAGTGACTCACATATGCTTTTGATTTTTAGAGTGTAGTCACTCACCGACATGCTCTTTTTCTCCAATGTATGCAGCTCATTCTTGAGTAGCAATTTCCATGCCTTTGTATTGGTCTCGTACAATGTGTCCAAACTGTTCGAAGCCTCTTTCAGAGTCTTGGCATCATGTATGTGCCCAATAATGCTATCCTGTATGCTAACAAATAGCCAGTACATTACCTTTCGTGCTCCTTAATTCCATTCCTCATATGCTCTTATTTGTTCTGTAGTCCGATTCCTCTTTGGTAAGTGCGGAGGATTTTGGTTCTCCCCTTCGATGTACTTCCAGTAGCCTTTTCCCATCAAAAATCATCATTCTGAATCTCCAAGCATGGAAGTTGTTCTTGTCCAACTTATCACTCATATGCTGACTCATTCCATCTGCGTTTTCTATTTCTGCAGCAATTCACAACACTGCAAAACACTACAAGCAGCACTTTTGCTTGAACACTGTCGCATTATGATGTGACAGTTCGATCTCAGAAAACCACAGTTTTTGTGTATCAACAATACACGGAATCGCTTGAAATTTTGGATCTGGAATATATGAGTGTTGCCGAACATAGCACAAGTTATAGTTACTAAAACTGATCTAGTTTTTCTACAGGCTCCACGTTGCAGGCTCGAAAGGGAGATGAGATGGCTCCAAAACTTCTATCTTCACGCCGATTTTCATAGCAAACGGAGGTCATTTGTGGATCCCGTTTTCTCCATGCCTTGTTGCGTAGTCTTCACCGTTGCCTTCTCCACGAGCTCTCTACAGCCAAGCTGGCTCTGATACCATGTCATGAGGAAGGAGATAAGGAAGAGAGCTCATACACACACACTCACTCTCAAGGAGAAGCACACACACACAAATGTAGGCAAGGAAGAAAGATGATCTTCTTCTTCTTCTTCTTCTTCTTCTTCTTCTATTACATAAAAGGAATGTACAAGAATGACCTAAAAAACAAGAATACAAGTGCAATATATAAATATCAGCACATAAGGAAAAACCTAATGTCCGCGAATAAGTGAGCTGGCAAGGAACAAATGTTCCATCACTCTCGGTAGATAAATCTAATAAAGCTCAATGAAGTATCCCTGACATATACTAGCATGACAACTATACATGTGAGAGAAATGAAAAACTGGTACGTTGTCGGAAAGAATTTATTCCTCTTAAGATATTATTAAAAATCAAAAGATTAATTGATTAAACTAAGTTTGAATAATTTATGAAAATTTTGACTTATGATTGATTTTAAATTTTGGAGGAAAAGGTCTTGATGATCAATACAAAGATGGGCAGTATTTAAAAAGGTGTTTTTAAATGTAGTTGTGGGTATAGATTAAAACTTAAGGGTTAACTAAGGGTTTATCTAGGATTTGAAAGGAAATTCAAGGGTATTCAAGGATCCAATGTAGGGTTTGAACATGATTTATAGGATAAAAGCTTGATTTCAAGGTTAATTAAGGGTATAATTAATAAATCTAAAGGGTTTTGAAAGGGTAGATGATTAGTTTAAGGAATAGTTGAGGGTTAAAAAACATGGTTTAAGGTTAGTTTAAGGGAAAACATATGGTTAAGAGAATAATTAAGTAGGTTTTGTCTCTAAAATAAGTTAATGAATAGGGAAAAATGTATTAAATGAAACCTTAGCAGATATGTTTAATTGTAAATGAATAATTAAATATGTTAATTAGTAATTGACATTATTTAAATAACACTAAGGTTATCAAAATATTTAAATTTAATAATTGATAGGTTAAATTTAATTAATTCTAAAGTGAATAAATAATTAAAAAGAATTGAAGGGTTGCATTTATTTAAATGTAAATGGATGATAAAAGTCTAAGGTCAAATGTATATTTAATTTGAGTGGTTATTGTGTATTTTTGGGAAGATAAATGGAGAAAAAACCCATGCCTATTTTTTGGTTGAGAGAAGTTGAGTTGATGTGAAGTAATTGTAGGCTGCATGGATGAGTTTACTTAGGGAAAATATGGGCTATGGTGGGCTATTCTCATGTATATAAGGAGGAAAGTCGTATTCAGAAGCTCATGTATTTTTCAGATGATATGCAGCCTCTGTTGAAGATGGATTGAAGAACTGAAGAGTGGAAAAAGAAAGTTTACTAGCCGGAATTCTATTGTTAAGCTTTTGTATAGGATATCATTCATATAAACAGTTTATATAATTAATCTATCTGCATTTTATCTTTTATGTTTGATGAAGCTTCATCTAGTAGAACTTCTTTACCTTCATCTTTGTTTGAATTACTTTTTCCTAGTCCATTAGAAGTTTATGATACGCAAAATACGGAAATTGAAGAATTACTTAAGGATAATATTGTAGAGGAAACTTTGCATTCAATAAATTTTGATGGTAGATTGTCTAGAGTATTAGCTTTAATTTCCATTGTTCTACCTAGTTCTGAAAATAGTGAAAATCTATTCCCTCCATCCGTAGCTAGAAATACTGATAATTCTCAAATAGATTCAAACATAACAAAAATTATAAAATATGAAGTAACTAGTGAAGAGTTGATCTTTCCATCGTATATAGATGTAGTTAATAGATATAGAAACGCTTTGCCTTACGGTCCTTAGTAAAAAATACTTGTTCTGCCATAGTCACCCTGCATGCGGCATTACGGAGACGATGGAATTGATCCACCAGTCGTCACGAATCGCTCCCACATTTGAACCTCACGTGAACAACGGCACAGCAGGACAGGTATGTTTTCTTTTCCTTCTTGCACATGCAATAGTGTTGTTTAGGTTACCTGGTTGTAGCAGCTGTGGTGATTCATCTTGCAGAGGTAGAATTCACAAAACTTGTAATTCCCTGGGTGTTGAGGACTATGTTTATGCTCTGAGCACCTCCACGGGAATAGGCAAGTAGATCAGCTTCGTCTCAATACCCTTACCATCAAAAATTTGAAGAAATACGCTTGCACACACAGCATTTAGATTCTTGTATTAGCTATTTTCTTACTCAAATAATGTATACTTGAAATTTTCATGTATACTTTAGCTTCTTCATCGACTATCAGGTATATTTACTAAACTTGAATCTGTTTGTTGCTATTTTACTAGGATTTTAGGAGGACGAATTTAAAGCTAAAACTGATCATAACCTGAATATAAATCGCCCACAGAATAGATAGAATGCCTAGCAAAAGCTTCGGCAAATTCTGCTACAATAAGGCTGGTTCCTATATTTCTAATTGTAACTTTATTTACGGGTTGTAAGTCTTGAATAAATCTAAGCTTACCATTTTTTTAGGAATAGTAAACCATCTATTAGAATAAGGTGTGGAGGAAGGTTCTAAAATTTTCTTATGCATCTTCTCCTTAAGCAGTTCCATTAGCTCAAGTAAATGAGCCTTTGAAACAGGTATAGGGCGAAGATTCCAAGGTATATAGGCTATAGTAAATATAATCATGAGAGATACTATTCTTGGGTCAACACATCCTATTTCATGACGATAAAGAGACACAGCTTTTCCATATTTTCTTATCATTTCACGAAACATTTTACGTTCAGTAGGCACTAAAAAAGAATCTTCATTTCCTATTTTTATTAACTTAATAGTTTCATTAGTAAATTTATGTCCTATTTTTGAAATATCACGTAAAATGGGATCATTAGCTACTTGCTTTATTTTTTGGTCACTCCCTTCAGGTAAAGCTGGAGCTACAAGTTTAATTTTTTTACGTCGTATTAATATTAGCTTCATTATGAGCACCAGAAACAAATTTCAAAATTAGTTCATATTCATTTAACGAGTTCAAAAGTATAACTTGCATTAATTTTTCATCATATAAAATTTGATTAATTTCATCAAGTGAAGAAGAACAAAAAGATGTTTCAATTACATTTTCAATATGTTCATTTGTAGACATATAACCTTTACTTTAAGAATATTTTTCATGTTTTTTCATTATCTTCCTAGGAATATCTTTACTCTTTAAAATTAGAAATTTTGAGGATGTAAAATAAACAGAAAAACTTTCTAACTTATGTACATATTTTTGCAAGATTTCAAACCAATTACCATTGTTGTCCCGCTCAACAATGGTCTCTAGTAAAAATTCTGATCAAAATAACTCCCAAAATCACTAAGAGGTAGATGACTCTCGTGCAACTTCTCTTGTGATCGGATTGGTGTTTTTCTAATTTGTTCTCTATTTCTGGTGTGGTTTGGATTAACAGTCATAACTTGTAATGATTGTAAATCATCTTTTGACCTGATTCTAAAATATACAGAGCCTTCTTCCATTACTTTTGTTTCCATTCGTGTTTCACAAATAAACAGTTGTCCTAAAATGATTTCGTAAGAACAACTATCTTGCATAAAAAAATGAAATGCCTCAGTTATTCCTCCTATTAAAATTAGAATGTTTGCACAAGCTCCTAAAAGTGCACCGCATCCGTTATCTGCTGTTCTCATTATCCACCCATATTGTTTATCTTTCGTTCATTTAAATTTATCATACAATTCTTTTGAGATTACATTAATTTCAGAACCTGAATCTAATAAAGCTAAAGCTATACATGAATTTTTTCTATCTCCTAAATTTACTTTTATTTCAAGTGTTCCCCTAGCCCAAAAACTCTTTTTATAATTATTTTTAGATTGTTCATTTATATTATCTAGAAGAATCGGACCTAGAGAATTTTTATTGACATAACCTTCACTTTCTTCATCATCAGAATCAGAAGAAAGCGAATCTTTAGAAATACGAGACAAATCTATATTTTCTTGCATTTCAATATCGGTATTAAGTGGAAATATCGGTATCAATGTCATAAAGTATTTCCTTTGCATCATTTTTCTGTTCTAATTCTGAAGTTAAAATGGCTTTAGGAATTCTTTCAGGTTTCTTTGTTTTTTCCTCATTTTGTTCTGTTTGTTCACTAGGCTTTGAATTTAAAGATTTGTTTGATATTTCAGGTTGTTTCCCCTCCATTATTTCTCTTCTTTTTTGTTCATTTGAGTCTAAATTTGTATTTTCCTTAAATTGAACATTTTTAGGTTCTTCTCTTAATTGTTTTCTAGTTACTCTTCGATTGGTTTCATGTATATCCTGAGTTTCATCCTGTTTTCTCTTCTCTTCCACATTTGCTATATGTGAAAAGATTGAGAAATGATCTACAGGTGAGTCCCATGCTGTTTTATGCATTATATCGTCTCTAGCTTTTATTAGTGCTTCTATTGAATATTTTTTAGTTTCATAGTGGAAGGTGGGTGCGGTAATCACATACGTTTTTATCTATATCTATTACTAGTTTTCTTTCCTTTGCTTCTTTTAAAGATTCATACCCACTTTTCCCCAATTTACAGCTAGTGGAAGGTGGGTGCAGTAATCACATAATTTTTTATCTATATCTATTACTAGTTTTCTTTCCTTTGCTTCTTTTAAAGATTCATAGGCACTGAGAGTAGATAGTTTTTACATACCCACTTTTCCCCAATTTACAACTAGTGGAAGGTGGGTGCGGTAATCACATAATTTTTTATCTATATCTATTACTGGTTTTCTTTCCTTTGCTTCTTTTAAAGATTCATAGGCACTGAGAGTAGAGATATTACTACGATGAATACTCCTTTAGGATTAGTTTGTATGTATACTCTTCCTTAAGGAGCTACAAACTCGGTAGCTCATATGATGAACGCAATGAATATGGTTTTTCATGATTTTATTCCTAATGTGACCATGCCGTTTATAGATGATATTCCAATTAAAGGCAGTGAAGAAAAAGAAAAAGATGAAACACTAGATTCTTTAGGATGTAGGAAGTTTGTATCTAATCATATTTGAGATTGTGAGAAAATACTTAAAAGATCTGAAGAAGTAGGATTAACATTTTCCATAGAAAAATCAGTATTTGGTGTTAATGAAGTTTTAATTGTAGGACATGGTTACTATGGTCATAGGCCTTATCCTCCAAAAGAAGATGCTATAAATAAATTATCTAAAACTTGTAGGGACATTAGTGAGGTTAGATATTTCTTAGGAGCATGTGTTTTTTATACTATTGGGATACCGCATTACGCCCATGTAGCTAATCCGTTGTATGATCTACTTAGGAAAAATAGGAGATTTAAATGGAGTGAAACTCATATTAAAGCAATGAAGAAATTAAAAAGTTTACTTTCTAATGCACCTATTTTAAAACGTGTAAATTACTCAAATAATAAACCAATTATTTTAACTATAGATACTAGTCCCATAGGTATAGGATGGGTAATAGGTGAAGATGATAGTGAGGGAAATAGATATGCTATTAGATTTGGGGCTAAAATTTTACATGAAACTCAAAAACATTATCCTCAAATAAAGCGTGAATTATGGGGATTAGTTACTGCATTAAAAAGTGACAAGGAATATTTATAGGAGCTAATGTAGTAATAGAAACAGATTATTTATCATTAATAGGAATGATTACTAATTGTTCTTCTCTAGATATAGCAATGTTAAGGTGGATATCTTATATTAAGTTTATTAATCCTATTTTAAATCATATTTCTGGAAAAACTAACTCTATTCCATATATGCTTTCTAGGGCTAAGTTTGAAAATGATGACATGACTGAAACTGAATTAAATGTGATTAATTATATTTCTGATGTTTATATGTATGAAACATTTAATGGAAATGAATATGAGGAAATTTGGTATGATATAGGATATTATCTTAGCACTTTGAAGCAATTACCTGTTTGGTCAGCTAATAGGTTTAGAGACATTAGGAAACGTGCATTTAATTTCTTTTTAAAGGATGGTTTTATTTGGCATCATGCAAAAGGGAAAATTAGATATGCGCAACGAGTTTTAGGAAATAAAAACCTTCAAAATAAAGTTATGATAGATATGCATGAAACTCTTTGGGCAGGATATAAAGGCTTCTATGCGACGTATGATAAAATTAGAGAAGCTTATTGGTGGCCAGGTATGTATGTGAATATACATGACTTTGTAAGTTCTTGTACTACTTGTCAGGTACATTTGTCTGTTAGACATAGGGAACCTCTGCACCCGACTTACCCTCCTTGTATTCATTACAAGTGGGTAGTTGATTTAGTGACCATGCCTAAAGGTTTAGATAGGATGAGGTATATAGTATTAGCTAGGGATGACTTGACTAATCATGTAAGGATAGAGCTCTTCGTACTAAAACTACTTATAACATATGTAGATTTTTGTTAGAAGAAGTTATTTCTAGATTTGGCTATGTAGAAAAGATAGTAGCAGATAGGGGCAAGTTAGATGCTCGAGAGGCTAGAGAATTCTTTGACCAGCATGGGATTCGTCTATCTCTCATAACTGCTTTTAATCCGGAGTCTAATGGTAAGATTGAACACGGTTATCCCTCTATTGTGAAGGCAATATCTAAGACCTGTAATGGTAATACAGAGTCGTGGCCTAGGTTCCTTCCTTTTTCACTATGGGCAGACAAGATGACGTATACTAGGTCTACAGGATTTATGCATGCAGAACTAATATACTATCAGAAGCTGATTTTTCCTATCCAGACTGAGATTATTTCATGGATGACGCTTCCATGGAATAATGAGATGACTCGTGAAGATCTGATTTCTGTTAGGATTATGGAGTTAAATGTAGGAAATCAAATGATTGAAGAAGTTGTACAAAAACTTAGGGAATCACGACTTAAAAATAAAATCTATTTTGATAAAAAACATAGACTTAGGCCTCGTACTATAGAAGTAGATGATTAGGTATTAGTTTATGATAGTACTTTTGATACAGAGTATGATGCTAGGAAGAAGTTAATTAAAAGATGGTTTGGTCCGTGTATAAGAGTAACTGTTTTTGATATTGGTACATTTAATCTTAGGGAATTTGATGGTTCTTTGTTGAGAAATTTGATTGTAGGGAAAAGGGTTAAAGTGTTCAAGAAACGAAATAATGAAGATTATGAGATTGACGAGATTGTTACTGATGATGATGTTGATGAAGATTAAATCAGGTGAAAAAGTTTTAATCAAAGATTTGTTTGATTTTTTGTGTATATGCAATGCATTACTGAATGAGTTAAAAGGATATGCTCAATTTTTTTAAAAAAAATCAAGTAAAATTTAAGATATTAAATATCTGATATATTTATGATTGATGAATGAAAAATTTATATTTATATGAATTGAATCAGATAGTTAAATAGAAACTTTTGGAATTGGAAGCTTGTGGAAGAAATAGTAGCCTTATTATGAATACATGCATATGCTAAAAATTTTATCCATTAGTAAGTGGCATTTTTGTATCTTACTATTTATTCCTTATGAGATTTGACCTCTAAAAAAATTAAAAGATAAAACATCATACCCAATTTAGCCTATATGTATGTGTTTGTAGTTGGTGCGCTATATTGGGCTAGAAGGCGACTGGAATAACCTTGGTCGGGTGATCAAGGCCACGAGCTGACGCTAGTTTCATCATAGGCCTAATCTTTATGTTGTCATGTGCATGCATGGGTGGATAGGCGGGTGGAGTCACTCTAGTCAAGTGGCCAGAGCCATGAGCTGACGTCGATTTCATGTAGGGATCACATAGTTTTGTCGTGTGCTATGCCGGGTTGGCAGACGAGTGGAATAAACTTGGCTGGGTGGACAAGTCTAGGAGTCGCACCCATTTTCGGTATAGGTCGATTTGTTAAAAACAATAACTAAAGAGCTGAGTTGGGATGAAGCAATCAAGCAAGAAAAAAAATGAAATGAAAAATAAAAAAGAAATGAATGGAGATTCAGACCATAGGAAATAAAAGTAGGAGTCAAATAATTCTATTAACTGATGAGAAAGTTTTGGTATATGCTATTATGCAGGATAAGTTACTTATTCCAAGCAAGACAGAAGGACCTGAAGAGTGGAAAAAGAAAGTTTACTAGCCGGAATTATATTGTTTAGCTTTTGTATAGGATATCATTCATATAAAGAATTTATACAATTAATCTATCTACATTTTATCTTTCATGTCTGACGAAGCTTCATCTAGTAGAACTTCTTTACCTTCATCTTTGTTTGAATTACTTTTTCCTAGTCCATTAGAAGTTAATGATATGCAAAATATGGAAATTGAAGAATTAGTTAAGGATAATATTGGAGAGGAAACTTTGCATTCAATAGAGTTTGAACGTAGGTTGTCTAGAGTATTACCTTTAATTTCCATTGTTCTACCTTGTTCTAAAAATAGTGAAAATCTATTCCCTCCATCCGTAGCTAGAAATACTAATAATTCTCAAATAGATTCAAACGTAACAGAAATTATAAAAGATAAATTAACTAGTGAAGAGTTGATCTTTCCATCCTATATAGATGTAGTTAATAGATATAGAAATGCTTTACCTTACGGTCCTTAGTAAAAAATACTTGTTTTGCCATAGTCACCCTGTGTGCACCGTTAGTGAGAGGATTGAATTGATCCACCAGTTGTCACAAATCACTCCCACAATGTGTCATCCTAGATCATCACATATTGAGCTTGATATCTCAACACTTAGTTTATTACATCTATAAAATACTTGTTTTGCCATAGCCACCCTGTGTGCGCCGTTAGTGAGAGGATTGAATTGATCCACCAGTTGTCACGAATCACTCCCACAACGTGTCATCCTAGATCATCACATATTGAGCTTGATATCTCAACACTTAGTTTATTACATCTAATAATATGAATGTTGGTTATGCCATTGCAACTAGTTATACTTAATACTTAAATATATATAAAGCAAAAACGAAAAAGAAAAACTTCACTTCTAAAACACCTAATTTTTGGAAACCATTGTGCTCTCCTGCAATGTTTGTTGGCTCGATAACCTAGTTGACTCTCTGATCTTTGGTAAGTAATTCAATGATAAATACTTAGGTATGGACTTAACTTTCTTACAAGAAGTTCAAGCTGAGGGCAAGGATATCAAGAAAATATGTAACTCTATCTCAAAGAAGCACTATTGGATATCAAATACTTCATTTGCTCTTCTTCATCATGGAGTATGCGTTAGCTTTGGTTACCCACATCTCTTCTCCATAGTCGTTAAGAAAACCTAGGCTCCATGCTAGAGAAAATAAACTATGTCTCTCCTCCCAAACTTTCATTATAGATTTGGAGACTAATTAGAACCTCTAAAAAAACTTGAGTTCACATATGCACGTGAAATTTCCACTATTGCTTTTACACCTTCCACTAGAGTTAAATAGTGCTAGGTGTACTCAACATTGGAGTTTAATTGTAGTATGTTAAATTTAACTAAGTAGGCTTGAGTGGACGTTTTGAGAAGGCTCTGAAGAGTCATTAGGATAAATATGATCCCTAGGTCATTCCTCGAGACTAGGTGGAAGACCTCCTCTCCATATAATGGACTTAACCACTAGGCTAACGAATGAAATTGTTTAGTACTCTAGAAGATCCTAGTGTTAACACTAAGTTGAGCCTTGTAAAGCTACTTTTATGAAATTTCTATTTCTTGAAGATGATTTTGTCCTCAAGAATATGCTTTAGGGTTTACACATATAATGGCTTTTTGCCCATGCCCATGGTCCAAAATTAAAAGAAAGATTGTCATCTCGGATTTGTCTTTTTACATTGAGGGGATACTATCCCAAACTAGATCTGAAAAAGAGGAGAATCCGTGTATGGTTTGATCCTTTCAAGAAAATTTTCAAAATACTACCTAGATTTGCACTTGATAAGTTGAATATAGGGAAAAATATTGATAGACTTATAAGGATTGATCAGACATCCTTGCCTAACTCAAAATTTCTCTATGTCTACATCACATTCACGTCTAAAAGATGGGAATTGGGTGGATTCAAAGTATCTTCATCAAAATTAATGTTTATTATCTATCTCTGTGCACGAGTCGTCCATGGATATACAAAAATTTGATGGACAATCTAAAACGTTGATATTTCCTCTCAAATTCACTTGAAATTGCTTTGTATAAATGAGCTTTGAGTTGAATCCAAAGTGCTCACTTGGATTTTTCTAAATTGGTTCACTTCTAAGAGACATCCACAACCTATTACTTGACGAGAGGACTACCATGTGGAATTAGGATTTTAGGTTCCTCAAGAATGTAAGAAGAAATGTCCCCTAGTCTTTCTCAACCCAACTTCAACGCAACCAACAAATAATCCAAATGAACTTTACAACTCCACAACTTACGACACTCAAAGACTTGAACTTGACCCTTCAACTTGACTTTGTTCTAGAGCATCCATCACTTACATTAAGACATCCCATAACACTATACCCACTTTTATTATAATAAGAAACTTAATCTTCTGGATCAGCCATTCCACATCCAGCCCATCATGTGGAGACATTTTCTTAAATTAGCGTCTTCAAATTTAAAATTTTTTACTAGAAACTGATTATTGTGCGAATTTTTAATAACTTTCAGCATATGCATAAATCAAAACCTTGCTCCAAAGTTTAAAACATTTTCCTTTCATGATTTTCTAAAACTGTGTAGGACTACTTATTTCTCATACAAACCTAAGACCCTCTCCATAGAAAACTAATTTTAAGCTCAACCTCTTACGTCATTGTGAATCACTTGAACCCTTTGACCTCTAGGTTATCTCTAGAACATTTTAGCTATTGATATTGTAATACAATGATAGGTTGGAGATGGTTGAACTACACCCTAAGAGGGCGGATTAGGAAGTAACCCTCAACCATGGCTTTTGGGGCAAGAGGTTAGCCCATCACACTCCTATCTAGGAGGTTGTGAATTCAAATCTCCTATAATTCCTTAGATATATCTTATAGAAGAAAACTCTTGATGAAATAATCCAATCCTACTTTGAACCTATTAAATAAGGGGTAAATCTTTGAGTTTTCTCATGAGTACCATGGCCTTTGGTTTGGAGCTTACGTAAGAACTACTTGAGAAACGTAGCTCTATCTGACTTCAATGCGTTTTCTTAGTATTAAAACATATAAATCCTCAGGAGAACTCTAACTAACTTGGATGAGTGCTTATCACCCCCAAGTTTTACTTCTAGAGGAACCAAACATGTATTGAACATTCACGTTGAAGTTAAATCTAAAACTTTTTCAAATAATTGCAATAATAAATGATACTTATCATTAAGATTTTAGTGAGAATGTTCTTGTGGTCGAATGGTTAATATTTTTTCTTATTTCCTTATCTATCTGTTAGAGTTAACTTTGAAGTATTCCTATTAACATGCTTAGTGTAATCTTGACACACAATTATCCTATGCCATGATATTGCATATGCGGACAAGGATGAAATAACTAATGCACTATGCATTTGCATGTGCACTTGCACCGACCCATGTCCATATCCTCTAAGGAACACATTCCCTGACCCAAATAATTACATCCTATCAAGGCATAAGGTAGACATCATTTCCCTCTCTGTCAAAATGCAAGAAAAATATTTGAGGTTGGTTCAACCCGCTTCTTGGATTTATAATATGTACTGAATGTGGTTTCCCTTCTCACGAACCCAACACAAAAATAAGCTGCATCTATAAGTTGTGAAATTATAAACGCCCATGTTAAAGTCTAATTTTCTAACTCAAAATAGTCGCTTCCAAAAACTTCAACGATCTAAAATCATCCGTACACAATCCTCACAAGTTTGAAAGTGAAATAATACAAAAATTATCTCAGAAGAAGTCGAAACTTCCATTTTTGCAAAAGGAAAAAGGTTATTCTAGAGAATATTGGTTATGTGTATACATATAATATTTTCTTTTTTCAATGCTCCTTATGTGCTTAGAAAGCTTGCATAATGATCTTCCGAAAAGAGAAATTGTTGAATTAGGATACTTGAGCCATAAACTTTCCCATGCCATAAATCAAAGGGTTATTGAATCGGACCTGCTTGTGTCTTTTAATCAGGACCATACACTTACTTGCATGTTTAATTTGTTGAGCATGACACTATAACTTCATTAGCAAATTAAAATATTACTCATTAAACAAATCTTCTAATCCAAAAATGATTACTGAAATGCATGGTCTTGTTGCATGAATAGATTCTCCAATCTTAAGATTTAACATAAAGAATTCAAACGCTTATGATGCTAGCTTAAAGAGATACTTCAAATGATCCTTTCCCAAATTGTCTTGATAAGACAATCCGTCCATCATAATCCTGTTTGTTCCTTCAAATAGATAATGTGAACTTTTTTGTCTCTAGAACGATCCTTTAGAGAGGTATCCCTCTCTTTCTTTATCAACTTAAACTTTACTTCCTCCCTCTGAAACCCTGAAGTAAATTAAAGAAAGAGATTTTAAGGAATAAGATGAAACATTTGAGGTCATGGAGGAACTTATCGGATGTTTTAAAATTACAAAAAGCTTTGGAACACTCTTTAAGTGATTTAAGATCACCCAAAAGATCTTAGGCTGACACGATATGTAGAGAATGCGGTGCTGATGAGACTAACCAAATTGATATAGATAAAATATATCCAAATTATATGAGAGAAGGGCACGAGCTCATGTTGAATAGTGCAATAACCTCTCAAAAATTAGATCCCACATTCAAATGCCATGCTTACACTTGCATATGTATATGTTTGCTAGATAGACTTGGAAAATCATAGTCCAAGTAATAAGGCACGTTGATTTTCATACACTCATCTTCAAACAAAGATTTGATTTGATCAAGTATTACATCACTACGTACAATGAATACTTTCGTACTAAGAATATGTGTTCCATAACCCTTTTGGTCTATCTCATAGACTATGAACACACATTTCTCTACCTTGGGACCAAGATTACCTCTAATTTGTAAAGATATTTTTGCATATACATTGCACCGAAATATCTTGCAATGATCAAAGCTTGTTCTTCTTCCACTCAGAGCCTGATTAGGCATCATTCCTTCAAAATATTTTGATGATAATCTAATAAGGTATGTGGCAGTGGTTATTGACGTTTGCCATAGATAATTGGGCAACTCCTTCTCATTAAACATTCACATAAATGCTTCTACAATGGTTCTATCCCTCAATTTTGCTACACCATTTTGATAAAGTGTATATGTAGTTTTCATCTCTATTTTGATGTCTTCATCTTATAAGAAAGAGTAAAAATCATGGTTGAAATATTCTCCCCCTCCATAAGACCTTAGCCTCTTAAATCGTCTACTTGTTTGATTTTCTGCAAGTGCAAATTACTTCTTGAAATAAGAAAGTTCATATGTATGCTTCAAGAAATAAACTATATTCCATCAAGAATCATTAGTAAAATACAAGTTATACCTTGATCCTTAGATAGATGGTTCATTTCTTTGTCCCCAAAGTGCTCTAGACATCTCCATGTATGTATCCCTTTTTTATGAAAGGTTACCAATAAAACTTGCCAGTTCTAATATTTGGTAGGCTAAGTACACTTTGAACTCTACTAAGTTACGTCCCTTGTGTCGTGGAGTTTGAAGGTGAAAAGTCTACCTATATTTTCACCTTTGAAAAGATTCTTGAATAATTTGTATGTAGTTTGTACATAGGACACATAATTTTAGATTTCACATGCAATCCCTTCTCTACAAACTCTCTTACACTTATCAAATTCTTGTTGATGCTAGGTATATAGAGAAATATCCTCAACAGGTTCAGACTATCTAAGAGTAAGAGAGCTTGTAAGGTTCAGATTATCTAAGAGTAAGAGTAGACATCATTTGCCTCTATGTCAAAATGTAAGAAAAATAATTGAGGTTGGTTCAACCCGCTTCTTGGATTTATAATATGTATTGAATGTGGTTCCCCTTCTCACGAACCCAACACAAAAATAAGCTGCATCTATAAGTTGAGCAATTCTAAACGTCCATGCTAAAGTCTAATTTTCTAACTCAAAATAGTCGCTTCCAAAAACTTCAACGGTCTAAAATCATCCGTACACATTCTTCACAAGTTTGAAAGTGAAATAATACCAAAACTATCTCAGAAGAAGAGCACTTACTTCCATGTGTAATTTGTTGAGTATGAAACTATAACTTCATTACAAACTTAAAAATATTACTCATTAAACAAATCTTCTTATCCAAAAATGATTACTGAAATGCATGCTGTTGTTGCATGAATAGAGTCTCCATTCTTAAGATTTAACATAAAGAAATAAAACGCTTATGATTCTAGCTTAAAGAGATACTTCAAATGATCCTTTCCCAAATTGTCTTGATAAAGAGAATCCGTCCATCATAATCATGTTTGTTCCTTCAAATAGATAATGTGAACTTTTTTGTCTCTAGAACGATCTTCTAGAGAGGTATCCCTCTCTTTCTTTATCAACTTAAACTTTACTTCCTCCCTCTGAAGCCCTGAAGTAGATTGAAGAAAGAGATTTTAGGGAATAAGATGCAACATTTGAGTCGTGGAGGAAGTTGTCGGATGTTTTAAAATTACAAAAATCTTTGGAACACTCTTTAAGTGATTTAAGGTGACCCAAAAGATCCTAGGCTGACACGATATGTAGAGAATGCGGTGCTCATGAGACTAAACAAATTGATATAGAAAAAATATATCCAAAATATATGAGAGAAGGGCACGAGCTAATGTTGAATAGTGCAATGACCTCTCAAAAATTAGATCCCACCTTCAAATACCATGCTTACACTTGCATATGTATATGTTTGCTTGATAGAGTTGGAAAATCCTCCTCCAAGTCATAAGGCACGTTGATTCTCATACACTCATCTTCAAACAAAGATTTTATTTGATCAAGTATTACATCACCACCTACAATGAATACTTTCGTGCTATGAATATCTGTTCCATAACCCTTTTGGTCTAGCTCATAGCCTATGAACACACATTTCTCTACCTTGGGACCCATATTACCTCTAAGTTGTAAAGATATGGTTGCATATACAATGCATCGAGATATCTTGCAATGATCAAAGCTAGGTCTTCTTCCATTCAGAGCCTCATTACGCATCATTCCCTCAAAGTATTTTGATGATAATCTAATAAGGTATGTGGCAGTGGTTATTGACTTTAACCATAGATAATTGGGCAAGTACTTCTCATTAAACATTCACATAAATTCTTCTACAATGATTCTATCCCTCATTTTTGCTACACCATTTTGATAAAGTGTACATGTAGTTTTCATCTCTATTTTGATGCCTTCATCTTATGAGAAAGATTGAAAATCATGGTTGAAATATTCTCCCCCTCCATAAGACCTTAGCCTCTTAAATCGTCTACTTGTTTGATTTTATGTAAGTGCAAGTTACTTCTTGAAATAAAAAAGTTCATATTTATGCCTCAAGAAATAAACTATATTCCATCATAAATCATTAGTAAATTACAAGTTATACCTTGATCCTTAGATAGATGGTTCATTTCTTTGTCCCCAAAGGTAAGTGTGGACAAGTTGTAAGACATCTCCATGTATGTATCCCTTTTTTGTGAAAGGTTACCAGTCAAACTTGCCATTTTTAATATTTGGTAGGCTAAGTACACTTTGATATCTAATAAATTTTTTAAGGTCCTCTCACCAATGTGAGTAGAGATTTTGTACTAAATTTCCAATTGTGATAGAGTTTTTGTACCACAATTAAACAATGTTATGTCCCTTGTGTCTTGGAGTTGAAGGTGAATAGTCTACCTATATTTTCACCTTTGAAAAGATTTTTGAATAATTTGTATGTAGTTTGTACATAGGCCCCATAATTGTAGATTTCACATGGAATACGTTCTCTATAAGCTCTCTTACACTTATCAAATTCTTGTTGATGCTAGGTATATAGAGAAATATCCTCAACAGGTTCAAATTATCTAAGAGTAAGAGAGCTTGTAAGGAAGGGATTTCATGTGAAATTTAAAATTATGGGCCTTATCAGATTACCATTTTATCTTTTCACATCTCCAATATTATCTTCACAGTCCCTTGTGCCATTCCAATTTGCACTTCATGGTAGTTCTTCGAGTCTTAAACATTGGAGAGTACTGCTTCATTCATTGCACCATGATTTGAACATTGATAATCAATATAGAACACATGTCTCTATATGATTGGTCATCAATATAATTTTTGTAGTCTCTCCTTCCATCATAACCTCATTGATAGTTTTTGTTGAAATTTCTATTGTAGCCATAGTCTTTATACCTAAGAGTAAGAGATCTATATCATCCTCTTTTCTATTCTTTTCCTCTGTGGTTCCCTGGGTTCTTGAAACAATCCAAAGTGATATTATTTGTAACCCACATATGCCACAATCTAATGATCTTTCACATCTTCCACTACCTTGTCTACCTCCTTTATCGCATCCTCATGAACTCATCCCTCTACCAGGAAAGGTATGTCTAAAGGTATATGCTTCTTCAACATACTTCTTCCATTTTGTTTAAGCATCTTTACTTCTACCTTTATTAGTATATGGGCCAAAGAATTAATTACCATTTTGTGTACCTTTACTCTAGGTGAAGAGTTGCCTCATGAATGTGCTCTAGTTTGGTAGTTTCATGTCCATCTATAGGTCAATGGTAGTGGTGTATGCTTTCCATTTATCAACTACTTTGATTCCTTTGAGGACATTTATCACTTTTTCTCTTTCTCTATGATCTCTCCAATGCTTCCTAATAGGTAAGCTATTCCCTTTATCTTGGTGACAAAGTCAATGACATTGTCCTTAGCTGCTTCTTGAGGAGGTGAACTCCATGCATAATTGGTCCTTCCTAGCCCTATTTCTTGAAGAGAAGAATGATTCAAGTTCATTATAGGTCTCTTCTGAAGTCTTACAACCCTATCAAGTTGAAGTATTCAATCAATTGTAGTTTTTAATATATATGAGCTTTCCAAATCATGTTTTGCACACCATGTATTCAAGGTCTCTTGATCTTCGTCATATGGTTGTCCTTTGGTCCTTAGCATAGGCATGAAATCATCTCCAAACATGTATCTAGGGAGGTTTATTCCTTGTGGATATGATTCCATCCTCAAAGACTAGGCTGAGTAGTTATCTTAGTCCCATTTTTCAATTGAAGAAGGAATAACATCACCCATAGTATATAAACTATGGTGTTGCTTTGACAAAATTGTGAGAACCTCATGTCTTAGTATAGAGATAAGATGGTATTTGTATAAACCTCCTCTTAAATTGCCTATTTCATGCTTGATAAAACACTTTTCCTAACTTGTTATGAGTTGAGAAACGTTCTTCTCCATAGCTTCTATATGAAGGTACCTAATCTATTCGAATTAATAGCTTGAATTTAGAGTGCTTAGGGTGTAAGCAATATTTTAGGAGGAAGACGGTGCATATATAGAGTCAAAGAATATGACTCATGTCTCTACAAATAGAACCTTAATGATTTAGTATTTGCATATAAAGGCTTAGAAGGATGTTATCTCCATGATCCATGCATTGAATGAGGGAATGAGACCATGGGAACACTTCAATGACTTTGAGAAGTCAAGAGACTTGAACAATAGACAATCAATAGCACATAGTAGCTCACAATGATCATGAAATTTCAAGTATATTTATTGATATGTAGAGTACAATTCCTAGAGGTCTTGGAGAAATCATATGGCTATGAGGTAAGGAAAATAATCCCTCTTGACTTCTGTGAGACCTCTTTGCCTCTCGTTGACTTCTTCCCTAACACACGCACAGACACACACACACACACATACATATATATATATATATATATATATATATATATATATATATATATATATATATATATATATATATATATATATATATATATATATATGATTTCTCATATGTGTGTAGTAGGTATGTGTTGATGATTCTATCATATATTTCAGTCAACCTTTCAACTACTTACTTAAATTTTGAATTCAAATATGACTTGTGGTCTTTCACTCCTCTTATAGTTACCTTGGGTCTAGACTTTAGTTCTTTAAAACATTTTTCAAAAGGTAAAAACAACTTGGATTTTCCTTAGGCATGAACTAAGGATAAATGTATGTACACACATCTAATCCCGTTAGGCTTGCCATATGTACCAAAAAATTCAATACTGCTTTTCTACTCCCTTACAAGCTATCTTAAAAGAATCTTCATGCCGTAGTCTCCTCAAGAAATGTTGAAGAATGACGAGATGACTCAGAGATCCCTTTCTCCAAAGAGAGAGTGAGAGAAAGAGAATTCAATCAGCGAATAACCATAGAAGACTCCTTCGATGCATGCACTATCTCTCCAGAGAGAGAGAGAGGTCAATTTACGAATAACAGTGGAAGAATCCTTTGTGCATGCACCATCTCTTGACAGTAGAGAGAGTGAGACAGAGAGAGAGAGAGAGACTTTATTACAGGTGTTGCTTGTTCTGATTTGGACAAGAAGAAATTATGTCTTCTACTTGCTGCTCTTCTGTAAATTCGCATTGTTGTATTTCCCCTACTTCTAGATGACAGCGCGTAAGCGTCTACAGTCTCTTTCCTCTTCACGCCGGAGTCTCCTCAAGAAACGTTGAAGAATGACGAGATGACTCACACATCCCTTTCCTCAGGGGAGAGAGAGAGAGAGAAAAAGAAAGAGAGGGTGAATTGTATTATCAAGCGAAATCACATTTATATCATGTAAGGAAACATACAGCAGATATAACGAGCTTGAAGGTGACGTTCTGGTCCGTCGTCGTGATGGCGCAAGCTGAGAAGATTCAGAGAGGCATCCGTCAGCTGCTACAGCAACGTCAGTAATCGATTCTTCAGCAGCGTTCAACAGCATCGTTCTGCGACATACATCAAACGCTGAAAGTCTCCCGGCAAGGCGGTAGATTGTTCGCAACTCTTGATTTCTGCGACAGACATGGTTCTTCCATCTGCGATAGACGGCTTTCCATCTGCGATAGACAGCTTCGGCGATAGATGGGTTTGGCGATAGACCAATATCCACCGTCTGCGATAGACGAATTTGGCGACAGACGATAGATAAGTTTGCACGACGGTCTCCTCCCTCGATTTCAACGCTCTTGGCTATTGCTCGAAGTTTGCGCGGCGACAGACACCTTTGCGATCCCCTCATTTGGTCTATCGCGACGGATAGCAGGGGGCGCGATAGACGGCTGTTTTCTTCTGCGATAGACACCTCCGCGACAGGCGTGGCGGCGATAGACCAGTTGGTCTATCGTGATTTGTGGCTGAACTCACGATAGACTACTCCTCTTTTTTTGCGTCATTCAGTCCTGTCTTTCTCGATTGACAATTTTTAGATCTTATGTGAATCCTTGACTTCCATGATAGTCACCATCGCGATTCGCGTTAGTTTGATTAATTTGGGTTAAGTGTCTGCAAGGAGTTATAAAAAAAAAAAAAGGAGGAAAAAAAAAAAGAAAAGAAAAAGAGAAAAGAAAAAAAAAAAAGGCAGTAGAAGAGAGAGAAGATGCGAAGAAAAAGAAGAGAAAAAAGTAAAAAGGAAAAAAGAGCTATGTATTAATGTCGGATGCTCCAGGGTTTCCAAAGTCTTCAAAGTCTTATAGTCTTTCCCATTAAAAAAAGGAGTGTTAGGCTTCGATGTGATCGGAAGGGGGACCTAAGTCTTCCTTGTTTGTGGTCAGTTTTCTCTCCTTGTTGGAGGGTTTTGCTTTTGGGTATTGAAAAGTAAAAGTGGTGCAAGTTCCTTTTGGCCATGGATGTGGCTTCATCCTCTCTCGTGAAAAGTAATCGGGCCCCTCCCCCTGGGGAGACCGATATCCTGGCCGCTTTGCTGGAGGGGGGGTCGTGTGCCGCCCCTGGGGCATCCGAAAGTGTTGAATCCCCCATTGTATCCCTAAGTAGACCCGCAGTTCTGTCGGTTCAGGAGGAGCTCAAGAAAGTTTGCCTCGTCGGCCAAGTGTTTGGCCCTAGGCCCCCGCTCGAAACTGTGCGACAATGGCTTCGAAAAGAGTGGTTCCCTCGAGGACTAATTGTTAGCAAATGTCAGTTCTTACCAGCGAGCCACATGCTGCTAGTCTTTGAAAATGAAGAGATGGCGTTCCAAGCCCTAAGCATTGGCACCTGGCAGTTCGGTCGGGCGACCCTGTGCCTATTCAGATGGTCCCCGGACTTTACTCCCGACAAATCGAAATCGCTTCGGTACCCTCTTTGGGTTGAGCTCCCTGACCTTCCTTACTTCTTGTACAACTTCGTGTGGGACATTGTCTCTCCTATCGGCAAGCTGCTGGCTTCACGCGAAGACATTGGTGGTCTCATCTATGAAGGTGCAAGACACTCGTTCAATGCTAGGTGGCACCCCCAAATCTGTGTCGAGGCCGACCTCAGTTCGCCGCTTCCATCAATGATCAAAGTGGACATGGGCGAAGGAGATGTATGGGAGCAGGACATCAGCTACAAAAACCTTCCCAACGCGTGCTTTCGTTGTGGCCAACAAGGTCACAGGATTAAAGATTGCCCTTTCAGGCAAAAAAGCAAGCGATCTCAAGAAGCCTCCAAAACTGCTCAAGACAACATTGGCGATTTGACCCACTCGACCAAGGAAGGGGAAGGCAAGGGCCTCACTAATCCACAAGCTGATGCTGATGGCTTTATTGAAGTTAGAAGAAGAAGGAAAAGAAGCCCTAGGGCCAACGGTGAGAGAAACAACCTGCCACTTACCCCCTATAGCAATTTGTATTGCAATCTAGGAAAGGAGATCAATGATCTTGACTACCCAGGTGGGAAGCTACTTGAGGTAGACACCTACGACAAAGCCCTAGAGATCCCTGACAATAAAGAAACCCCCCAGGAGGGCTACACTACAAGCAAAGAAGATGGTTTCACCACTAGTAACGAAGACAACATGGATAGTGAAAGTTCCATCATTGGATCGACGATCCCGGAAACGGTGCCGAGCACGGGGCCCAAGTCTCCCCAGCAAGGGGCATCCCGCAAAGGAAAACAGCCTATGGAGTTACCCTGGAAAAGCCCCCACAAGAACCGATTTCTAAGTCGGGATCAGATCCCAGCGAAAAAGAAAGATGAAGCCAAGAGAAGAAAGGACAAAGCTCCCTCCCGCAAAGAGGGATCAATACAAAAATGATTGTCATCTCGCTAAATGCTAGAGGGCTAACCGACCCCTCAAGAGCGACCATCATTGGTCAATGGCTTCGCGACATTAGCTTAAACCCAGACTTTATATGTATTCAAGAGATTGAAATTGACAGAGAAGACCTCCAGAAACGGCTCAGACAGGTCTCCTCGGCCCATGTGTGGATCCCAACGAAGCACCAGCGGGGGTCTGGAGGAACGGTTATCGGTGTTAAACAACTCTGGTTTGAAAAGCTTGAAAACTCCATTGAAGATGTAAGTCACCGTTGGATTGCTGTTTCTTTTGGTGCTCCTCTTTGTGTTACTATGGTTTCTTTGTACGCCCCTAATGGGGATTTGGAGAGACTGAACACTTGGGCCTCCTTAGACTCGCTTCCCCACAACGTGCTTATATGTGGAGACTTCAACATGGTGGAGGACCCTATGGACAGATGGATGGGCAAGGGCAGGGTCATCGACAGTCGGGAGAAAGAAACGTGGGACATGACCAAACTTCACTTGGATTTGGTTGAATTCAAAGACTCCAATGATTTTTCTTGGTCGAATCTCCAAGCGGGCGAGGACCTGAGGAAAGCTAGACTCGACAGATGCTACATATCTCAGAGTTTTACTCATCAGTGGGGCCACCCTGCCATCACGCAACGCACTGACCTCACTATCTCTGATCACTACCCGATCGTTATCACTTCTCAACCTTCCAACAAGATCCGCAAGGCTCCGTGGTTCCATGCCAACGCAACCACCTTCTCTCTCCCCTCCGTCCATCAAGAAATTGCCGATGTGTGGAAGGTGGCGTTCGCCTCTGGCTTGGCCCCAGCCAAGTGCTGGAGAAGTGCGGTCGACAAGTCTCAGAAGATCATGATCAGAACTAAGAAGATGCTCGAGACTGTGCGGCGGGCTCGTAGGGAAGCTCTTTACCACAGACTCTGGCGGCTCGAGGAGGAAGTGAACAAAGGAAAACACCAAGCCCAGAAAGGTCTCCGAAAAATCAGAGCGGTGTTGAGATACGAGGAAGAAATACAAAGGAAAAACTTGCAAATTTTCTTCAAGGAGTGGTGGGCTGGCAAAGCCGACAAACCCACCAAAGAGATGTGCCATATCCTTAAAAGGAAACACAACAGAGAATCGATCCCCCTACTGCTAGATCCACATGGCAATGTATGCAATTCGGAAGAAGATAATTTTGGCATCATCGAAGGGCACTTCACGAGACTCCTGGGAACCTCGAACCCCCTCTCCCGCCATAGAAGGGACTGTATGGCTGCCATTTCTAGGGTTTCCCCCCGGAGGATACCACCCAACCTCCACTCCCTGCTTCATGCCCCTATCTCTGAATCAGAAATCATTGAGGTCATTGATGCCCTCCCTCTCGGTAAAAGCCCGGGACCCGACGGACTCACTAACGAGTTCTTTAAATCCTTCAAGCTGGTGGTTGCCACCCCTCTTCGGATGGTTTGGCAAGAAGCGCTAAAGTTTGGTGCTCTTCCTTCTTGTCTAAATAATGGAATTATCAAGTTGATACACAAGAAGGGGGAAAAGAACAGAATCGAGAACTGGCGGCCTATTACGATGCTCCAAACAGGATACAACATCATCGCCAAAGTCATTGCCAACAGAATCTCGTGCCACCTGAGATCTTGGCTTAGTGAGGACCAAAAAGGTTTCATCAAAGGCAGGTCTATCCTGGAAACCATTATGGATATTTGGGAAGGTATTCAATTTGCAAATGAGTCTAATCAAGATGTGGTTTTCCTCAAGATCGACTTTGACAAAGCCTACGACAGGCTAGAATGGGACTATATTCTGCAGTCGCTCCAAGTTCTCGGATGTAGTCAGAAATTCACCAAGATGATCGCGACCCTTCTCGGAAATGCAACGACCCAAATTAACGTTAACGGCAAACTTTCGAAGGCGATCCAACTTAGAAGATCTATTAGACAAGGGTGCCCTCTGGCCCCCCTTCTTTTTGCCATCGCCACTGAGGGGCTGAGCAGACTTGTGGCACATCATGTGGAGGCTGGCAATATCAAAGGCCTCCGGCTGCCTCACGACCACAGTCAAATCATCATGAGACTATTTGCCGATGATATGAACGCGTTCGTTCACAATGATAATACCAGCCTGGAGACTTTCTGGAGGTGTCTTGCTACCTTTTGTGAAGCCTCTGGATCCAAAATCAACCACTCTAAGACCGCCTTTAGGGCTATTGTGGGACATCATCCTGGCCTTCTCATTGATCATGGCTTTCAAATCATTCCGCAGGGCCAAATCTTTCGACTTCTCGGAATCCCCTTGGGGTTTGGCGTATCTATGGAGCAGCGATGGAACTGGGTGTTGGCCAAACTCGAAAACAAGCTTAACTATTGGAGAGGTATGCAAATCAATCTCGCTGGGCGTGCGATGGTTATCAACACGTTCCTCCTCTCTTCTACCATCTATTTCCTTTCTTGTTGGAGACCGAATGAGCAAGGCCTGTCCAAACTGAATAGTATCTGTAGAAACTTTCTTTGGACAAGCGATCATAACAGAAGGGGGGTGCCTAAAATCAAATGGGCCATCTGCACTAGCCCTAGAGATAGCGGGGGGCTTGGTATCCTGGACATTGGGTGTATGGCTAACAAACTGGCAGCCAAATGGATGATTAAGGCGTGGTGCAATAGGGAGGCCTCGTGGGCCAAGCTGATCTTCAGAAACAAGAATGAGTTGGCTCTCATGGGGTTCCCAAACTGGAAGAATCTTGACATCATGACCCTGCTATTCTCCCCGATCCCCGTCTTCCCGAAAGGCTCCAATCTCGTGTGCTCCCTTTGGAAGGGCTGGAATAAAGTCAAAAGCTTCACAAGAATTAGTGAGGACTGGAAGTGGGCGGCCAGAATCAGACAAAACGACTCTATCTGGTTTCCGATACATGGCATCCGGAGTGTGGAGTCGTGGAACATTCAAAATGCCAAGAAGTTATGGAACAAAGGATTCAAAAAATGGAAACACCTCTGGAAACATGACACCAACAGTTGGATCAACTTCGAGGATATTGACCCTTGCATAAACATCTCCTACGAAGAATGGAACACTTTGCAAAGCAGATGCCTCGCTTGGGATCGTCACAAGATCCGCCTTCTCATGGGACACGACACACCGAACTCACTTGGTCTCAAATGGCACAATGGGAATAGCCTACTCAAAATCCCGAACATCAAAGAAACGGCTGACCACCAGATCAACCTCAACAAGAAGTGGTGCCTGTCTTGGACGCGGCTTCGGTGGGACATGAAATTCATGGGTATCTGGCACCCCCTTATAGAGATTAAGAAGTTTGTTCTGTTATGGCAAATTCTTCATCGAGGAATTTGGACCAACCATAAGGCTAGCAAACTTTGTGGGATCCCTCCTTGGTGCAAACGCTGCCACCGGGCTATCGAAGATGTCCCACACATCTTCCTTACTTGCCCCAACTCCTACAGAATCTGGCAGACGGTTGGAATGAAAATCAGACTTCAAAAACAGCTTAGTTGGAAACAAGTCCTTTTGGGAGAAGCGATCGGCTGCTCTGCGACACTCTGGAACGCCATCAGAGGGGAAGTCCTGTGGAAAATATGGCGGGAGAGGTGTGCTCTCAACTTTGGCGATCCCCCCAGGGAGTGGTCGATTGAGAAATCACTATTCCTCCTTGGCAAAAGGATTGTTAACAGTAAGAAATCCCCCCCCTTCAGGCACCATCAAGTCCTCCTTTTGATCAACAACAAGCTCAAACCCAAGTGGGCCCCGCATGAGGGCGATGAGAGGGTGATTAACCTTCTCTGTAATGCAACATAGGATTTATTCAAGCTTCCCCTGCTTTGTGGGATTTGGGGGGTCCCGTGGGCACTAGTCCCCTTCTATTGTACCTTTGTTTCTTAATTTAATTCAAGTCCGGGAGAGTAGGCTATTGCCGAACTTCCTTTATATAAAAAAAAAAAGCTATCTTAAAAGAAGACGACCCCCAATGAGGATTCATCTAGTATTTTGGCGGATTACTTGTATATAGAAATATTATAATCATGTCCAGCTATCATTCACCTATGTCCAAAAAGTCACTTCTTGTTTTACGTATAGTGTTTAATCAAAAAACGATGTATGGAGTCTACGCGCTAATAACGTACCTAAAGAATCCAATAATGTTATCTCATGGATTTTTAATGAGAGGCCAATTTTTGAATTCATTGTTCAAAATGTAGTGTAGACAGATGGCAGTTGGGTGGAAATTTTAAAACTAGGAAAATATTTAAGGCTATAAAAAGGGTGCATCTACTCTTTAAACTTGACCATATTGCATAGAAGGTTCTAAAAAAAACAAAAAAACATTTGAATATCATATATGATTTATATGATCACACAAATACACCTACTTCTAGGGAATGGCATAAACATTTGTTAAGGTGTTGCATGTTACAAAAACTGAAACATGGAACACCAAATTAGGATTGAAATCCTGCCATTCTATTCCCTTTGATTAATGCTCATTTTTCTATATTATAGGCCTTCATCGTAACTTTATATGGTTTATGTAATCTCTATTTAGAATAAACATTTTCCATGAATCCACTTGATAAATTTCATGGGAGCACTAGATTGTGCTCTCCGACTACAATAGACAAGATTTGAGAACTACACTTCTGATTAAAAGAATACCCACGTGGGGAAAATAGTACAAGAATATGTAGATGATACAAGAAGTCCCAAACCGGGGACTATAGGTATAGATAACTCAGCTAGAGATGATACAGGAGATCCCACAACCTGGGACCGTGAGTATGGAACAAGATCTCTGGACTAGAAGAACTCCCTTTTGGGAGATGAACTAGATACAAGAAAGAACTCCACAAGATCTCGTACTAGGGGATTACAAGAGGACAAGACTAGATGCGCAAGATACAAGAATACATAGGACTGGAACAAGGAACAAGACAAGAACAAGAATTGGAACTTGGAGAGTACTTACTTGGTAGTCACAACTCATTGAGCTCCCAAGACTAGTATCCACAAGACTGATTATGAATGTGGCCAATCCCTCCTTATATAGTTTTCCCAAGGGCGGTTATGAGTTGATGATGTCATTAACTAGAAGCAAGATCTTCGGGTGTCAGAATTGAGCAAATAGACAATCAATCTTGGGGTTTTCGCACATTCAAGGACACAATAGAGGCATTGGTTTCTCCAAGTTCTGAACCAATCATGAGATATAGAAAGTGACATGGAATGCAAAGTTCAAGATGGTTTCGTTAAAGTCCATGATATCACTTCCCCCTCAAGCAATGAGTTCCATGAGGAGCCGCCATGTTTTCTAGCTTGGGTTTCATTGGACTCTTCTTATGGAATTCATGAACCTTTGATTTTGCTCTTTTACGATTTTCTATAAGTTCCTAGGTAGGATCACTGATGTCATATGCTTTCCACTAAATAAAGAATTCCAATCTTTTTGTTAATATAAAGGAAGTTCGGCAATAGCCTACTCTCCCGGACTTGAATTAAATTAAGAAACAAAGGTACAAGCGAAGGGGACTAGTGCCCACGGGACCCCCCAAATCCCACAAAGCAGGGGAAGCTTGATTGAATCCTAGGTTGCATTACAGAGAAGGTTAATCACCCTCTCATCGCCCTCATGCGGGGCCCACTTGGGTTTGAGCTTGTTGTTGATCAAAAGGAGGACTTGATGGTGCCTGAAGGGGGGGGACTTCTTACTGTTAATGATCCTTTTGCCCAGGAGGAATAGTGATTTCTCAATCGACCACTCCCTGGGGGGATCGCCGAAGTTGAGAGCACACCTCTCCCGCCAGATTTTCCACAGGACTTCCCCTCTGATGGCGTTCCAGAGTGTCGCAGAGCAGCCGATCGCTTCTCCCAAAAGGACTTGTTTCCAACTAAGTTGTTTTTGAAGTCTGATTTTCATTCTAACCGTCTGCCAGATTCTGTAGGAGTTGGGGCAAGTAAGGAAGATGTGAGGGACATCTTCGATAGCACGGTCGCAGCGTTTGCACCAAGGAGGGATCCCACAAAGTTTGCTAGCCTTATGGTTGGTCCAAATTCCTCGATGAAGAATTTGCCATAAGAGGACAGACTTCTTAATCTCAATAAGTGGGTGCCAGATACCCATGAATTTCATGTCCCACCGAAGCCGCGTCCAAGATAGGCACCACTTCTTGTTGAGGCTGATCTGGAGGTCAGCCGTTTCTTTGATGTTCGGGATTTTGAGTAGGCTATTTCCATTGTGCCATTTGAGACCAAGCGAGTTCGGTGTGTCGTGTCCCATGAGAAGGCGAGTCTTGTGACGATCCCAAGCGAGGCATCTGCTTTGCAAAGTGTTCCATTCTTCGTAGGAGATGTTTATGCGAGGGTCAATATCCTTGAAGTTGATCCAGTTGTTGGTGTCATGTTTCCAAAGGTGTTTCCATTTTTTGAATCCTTTGTTCCATAGCTTCTTGGCATTTTGAATGTTCCACGACTCCACACTCCGGATGCCATGTATCGAAAACCAGATAGAGTCGTTTTGTCTGATTCCGGCCGCCTACTTCCAGTCCTCACTAATTCTTGTGAAGCTTTTGACTTTATTCCAGCCCTTCCAAAGGGAGCACACGAGATTGGAGCCTTTCGGGAAGACGGGGATCGGGGAGAAAAGCAGGGTCATGATGTCAAGATTCTTCCAGTTCGGGAACCCCGTGAGGGCCAACTCATTCTTGTTTCTGAAGATCAGCTTGGCCCACGAGGCCTCCCTATTGCACCAAGCCTTAATCATCCATTTGGCTGCCAGCTTGTTAGCCATACACCCAATGTCCAGGATACCAAGCCCCCCGCTATCTCTAGGGCTATTGCAGATGGCCCATTTGATTTTAGGCACCCCCCTTCTGTTATGATCGCCCGTCCAGAGAAAGTTTCTACAAATACTATTCAGCTTGGACAGGCTTTGCTCATTCGGTCTCCAACAAGAAAGGAAATAGATGGTAGAGGAGAGGAGGAACGTGTTGATGACCATCGCACGCCCAGCGAGATTGATTTGCATACCTCTCCAATAGTTAAGTTTGTTTTCGAGTTTAGCCAACACCCAGTTCCATCGCTGCTCCATAGAGACGCCAAACCCCAAGGGGATTCCAAGAAGTCGAAGGATTTGGCCCTGCGGAATGATTTGACAGCCATGATCAGTGAGAAGGCCAGGATGCTGACCCACAACAGCCCTAAAGGCGGTCTTGGAGTGGTTGATTTTGGATCCGGAGGCATCACAAAAGGTATCAAGACACCTCCAGAAAGTCTCCAGGCTGGTATTATCATTGTGGACGAACGCGTTCATATCATCAGCAAAAAGTCTCATGATGATTTGACTGTGGTCGTGAGGCAGCCGGAGGCCTTTGATATTGCCAGCCTCCACATGATGAGCCACAAGTCTGCTCAGCCCCTCAGTGGCGATGGCAAAAAGAAGGGGGGCCAGAGGGCACCCTTGTCTAATAGATCTTCTAAGATGGATCGCCTTCGAAAGTTTGCCGTTAACGTTTATTTGGGTCGCTGCGTTTCTGAGAAGGGTCGCGATCATCTTGGTGAATTTCTGACTAAGTCCGAGATCTTGGAGCGATTGCAGAATATAGTCCCATTCTAGCCTGTCGTAGGCTTTGTCAAAGTCGATCTTGAGGAAAACCACATCTTGATTAGACTCATTTGCAAATTGAATACCTTCCCAAATATCCATAATGGTTTCCAGGATAGACCTGCCTTTGATGAAACCTTTTTGGTCCTCACTAAGCCAAGATCTCAGGTGGCACGAGAGTCTGTTGGCAATGACTTTGGCGATGATCTTGTATCCTGTTTGGAGCATCGTAATAGGCCGCCAGTTCTCGATTCTGTTCTTTTCCCCCTTCTTGTGTATCAACTTGATAATTCCATTATTTAGACAAGAAGGAAGAGCACCAAACTTTAGCGCTTCTTGCCAAACCATCCGAAGAGGGGTGGCAACCACCAGCTTGAAGGATTTGAAGAACTCGTTAGTGAGTCCGTCAGGTCCCGGGCTTTTACCGAGAGGGAGGGCATCAATGACCTCAATGATTTCTGATTCCGAGATAGGGGCATGAAGCAGGGAGTGGAGGTTGGGTGGAATCCTCTGGGGGGAAACCCTAGAAATGGCAGCCATACAGTCCCTTCTATGGTGGGAAAGGGGGTTCGAGGTTCCCAGGAGTCTCGAGAAGTGCCCCTCGATGATGCGAAAATTATCTTCTTCCGAATTGCATACATTGCCATGTGGGTCTAGCAGTAGGGGGATCGACTCTCTGCTGTGTTTCCTTTTAAGGATACGACACATCTCTTTGGTGGGTTTGTCGGCTTTGCCAGCCCACCACTCCTTGAAGAAGATTTGCAAGTTTTTCCTTTGTATTTCTTCCTCGTATCTCAACACTGCTCTGATTTTTCTGAGGCCTTTCTGGGCTTGTGGTTTTCCTTTGTTCACTTCCTCCTCGAGCCGCCAGAGTCTGTGGTAAAGGGCTTCCCTACGAGCCCGCCGCACAGTCTCGAGCATCTTCTTAGTTCTGATCATGATCTTACGAGACTTGTCGACCGCACTTCTCCAGCACTTGGCAGGGGCCAAGCCAGAGGCGAACGCCACTTTCCACACATCGGCAATTTCTTGGTGGACGGAGGGGAGAGAGAAGGTGGTTGCGTTGGCATGGAACCACGGAGCCTTGCGGGTTTTGTTGGAAGGTTGAAAAGTGATAACGATCGGGTAGTGATTAGAGATAGTGAGGTCAGTGCGTTGCGTGATGGTAGGGAGGCCCCACCGTTGAGTAAAACTCTGAGAGATGTAGCATCTATCGAGTCTAGCTTTCCTCAGGTCCTCGCCCGCTTGGAGATTCGACCAAGAAAAGCCACTCGAGTCTTTGAACTCAATCAAATCCAAGTGGAGTTTGGTCATGTCCCACGTTTCTTTCTCCCGACTGTCGATGACCTTGCCCTTGCCCATCCATCTGTCCATAGGGTCTTCCACCATGTTGAAGTCTCCACAAATAAGCACGTTGTGGGGAAGCGAGTCTAAGGAAGCCCAAGTGTTCAGTCTCTCCAAATCCCCGTTAGGGGCGTACAAAGAAACCATAGTAACACAAAGAGGAGCACCAAAAGAGACAGCAATCCAACGGTGACTTACATCTTCAATGGAGCTCTCAAGCTTCTCAAACCAGAGTTGTTTAACACCGATAGCCGTTCCTCCAGACCCCCGCTAGTGCTTCGTTGGGATCCACACATGGGCCGAGGAGATCTGTCTGAGCCGTTTCTGGAGATCTTCTCCGTCAATTTTAATCTCTTGAATACATATAAAGTCTGGGTTTAAGCTAATGTCGCGAAGCCATTGACCAATGATGGTCGCTCTTGAGGGGTCGGTTAGCCCTCTAGCATTTAGCGAGATGACAATCATTTTTGCATTGATCCCTCTTTGCGGGAGGGAGCTTTGTCCTTTCTTCTCTTGGCTTCGTCTTTCTTTTTCGCTGGGATCTGATCCCGACTTAGAAGTCGGTTCTTGTGGGGGCTTTTCCAGGGTAACTCCATAGGCTGTTTTCCTTTGCGGGATGCCCCTTGCTGGGGAGACTTGGGCCCCGTGCTCGGCACCGTTTCCGGGATCGTCGATCCAATGATGGAACTTTCACTATCCATGTTGTCTTCGTTACTAGTGGTGAAACCATCTTCTTTGCTTGTAGTGTAACCCTCCTGGGGGGTTTCTTTATTGTCAGGGATCTCTAGGGCTTTGTCGTAGGTGTCTATCTCAAGTAGCTTCCCACCTGGGTAGTCAAGCTCATTGATCTCCTTTTCTAGATTGCAATACAAATTGTTGTAGGGGGTAGGCGGCAGGTTGTTTCTCTCACCGTTGGCCCTAGGGCTTCTTTTCCTTCTTCTTCTAACTTCAATGAAGCCATCAGCATCAGCTTGCGGATTAAGGATGCCCTTGCCTTCCCCCTCCTTGGTCGAGTGGGTCAAATCGCCAAAGTTATCTTGAGCGGTTTTGGAGGCTTCTTGAAAGCGCTTGTTTTTTTGCCTGAGAGGGCACTCTTTAATCCTGTGACCTTGCTGGCCACAACGAAAGCACGCGTTGGGAAGGTTTTTGTATGTGATGTCCTGTTCCCAAACATCTCCTTCGCCCATGTCCACTTTGATCATTGAAGGAAGCGGCGAACTGAGGTCGGCCTCGACACAGATTTGGGGGTGCCACCTAGCATTGAACGAGTGTCTTGCACCTTCATAGATGAGACCACCAACGTCTTCGCGTGAAGCCAGCGGCTTGCCGATAGGAGAGACAATGTCCCACACGAAGTTGTACAAGAAGTAAGGAAGGTTAGGGAGCTCAACCCAAAGAGGGTACCGAAGCGACTTCGATTTGTCGGGAGTAAAGTTCGGGGACCATCTGAATAGGCACAGGGTCGCCCGACCGAACTGCCAGGTGCCAACGCTAAGGGCTTGGAACGCCATCTCTTCATTTTCAAAGACTAGCAGCATGTGGTTCGCTGGTAAGAACTGACATTTGCTAACAATTAGCCCTCGAGGGAAACACTCTTTTCGAAGCCATTGACGCACAGTTTCGAGCGGGAGCCTAGGGCCAAACACTTGGCCGACGAGGCAAACCTTCTTGAGCTCCTCCTGAGCCGACAGAACTGCGGGTCTACTGAGGGAAACAGTGGGGGATTCAACACTTTCGGATGCCCTAGGGGCGGCACACGACCCCCCCTCCAGCAACGCGGCCAGGATATCGGTCTCCCTAGGGGGAGGGGCCCGATTGCTTTTGACGAGAGAGGATGAAGCCACATCCATGGCCAAAAGGAACCGAAGATTATCTTGCCGCGGCGGGTATTTCCAAGAAAATCATTTTCTAAAGCTCCGAGCGGAGAAGCATCATGAGAATCCCAAAAATCCCACAATAAAAGGAAGCTCTCTTTATTCTTTCGGATCTTTTTCTTTTTCTATTTACTTCTGTCTGCTTTTTCTTCCTTCCTTTTTTTTTATTTTTTTTATTTTTATTTTTTATTTTTTATTTTTTTTTTCTCTCTTTTTCCAAAAACAAGTGAAGAAGACAACGCTCCTGAGAGTCGAGACTGTTTCGAAGGAGAAGTACGACCTTCTTCGATCCTCCGACGCGTAGATTGGGACTTGAAGGCGCGATGAGAGAGAAGCTTCTTTCTTTTGTCCAATCTCCGTTGAGTCGGCTATGAAGTTAATTGAGGTACAGTGTTTCCCGAACTCCGAAGACCCTCTTAAGGAGGGCGCCTCCCCCTTAAAGCCACGTGGAGACGGCGCTCTGGGGAGCACTGAGGCGAGGGCGGCGAAGTCGACTCCTTCCTAAAGCCCAGCTTCCAGACCCCTGACGCCACAGCGCTGACAACAGGCGGCGCACGCAGGGCAAAGGCCGGGAAAGCGGGCGCGAACTCCGCGACTGAAGGGGCCGGGAAAGCGGTAGACCGCCAGCGCCGTGACACGCGCGAGAAGCCACCCCCCGATAGACCAAACGCAAACACCGGCGATTACTACCCCACCCGCGACACTCGGGCTCCGGCGATACTCCAAAAGATTCCCCGCCCGCGGCACCTGCGCTCCGGCGACCCACCGCGACACTTGGGCTCCGGCGACACTTCGAAGGCCCCCTCACCCGCGACACCCGCGCGCCGGCGACACGTCGCAACCTCCCCCGCGACACTTGGGCTCCGGCGACAAGTCGAGAGCTCCCCCGCGACACTAGAGCACCGGTGACACACCGACAGCAACCCCGCGACACACTGCAGCCCGCGGCAGAGAGAAATCAGCGCAGCTACGGTGGAACGCCATCAGAGAGGTAGCCCGACCAGGAGGAACTTGGAAGGCATGGCACCTTCTGCTTCAACCTCCCAAAGGTTCACAGCGACCTAGCTGAACTTGTTGATCAAAGTCGCTGTCCGAGAAGCGTAGCAGCAGCACTTTCAAAGCTTCAGCAGACGAACTTCATCACTGTGCTCGTGCATAGTTTTATGGGCAGCTAACCTGATCCACGAGCCGAATCCTTTCGCCATGTATGTGTTACTCGAAAATCAGAATTCCAATCTTACTTGAGAGATCCTTGAATATAATACATGCATCACTTGGAATTCTTCTCGATCCTCAATCTTGATAGTTGGTGAAGGAGGTGTCACTTGAGCTTCCTTGGGTTCTTCATGCAGTAGATCCTTTGAGCTTTTAGTGGAATGTTGTGATGTTTCCAAGATCTTTGATGATGAGCATTGAGTAAGCACACCTGCTTGAAAGAACATGAATTCCTCCCTATCCTTTACCTTCTTGATATCTTCATAACATGTATACTCCATAGGATATTAATTACTTTTTGGGTTTGAAAAATTCTTGATTCCGATTCTTGAGGAACAATGTCTTGATTGATAACATCCCCTAAGGTATTTTCTTGAGGCATGGATAGAAAGAGATATTTGACTTCAAGATTGATGCCACTTCGAAACTGATTAACCATGTAGTCTTGTTGATATGTAGTTCCACAAAACAACATCTCGATGTTTGATCGATCATCTTTTTGTAGCAATCTTTTCATCCCTTGGACATATTTGATCAAGTCCTTTATGGTAGATTGAATCTCCTTGCATAGGGAATCCATGGTGCCTGGTCTTGATGAGGATAGTCTTGCCAAAATATCATGGACCAAATTCTGAACCAATCATGAGATAAAGAAAGTTACATGGAATCCAAGGTTGAAGATGGTTTCCTTTGTGTCCATGATAATAAAACTGTACAAGCTATTAGAAAATTGGGGGCGCCTCTTAATTCAATTCATTGTCGTTGTCAGAGCATATAAATAGTTTTCAAAAAGCCTCGTGGATCCTAAGAGTTTTTATCTACGTAGAAATAGAAATGAAGAAGGAAAGATTTTCTTTTTGAAGAAGTATTAGCACTCAAGATATTGGATGTTGGGATCTATCGTTTATATTGGGAGCTATCAAACGACCTATGAATGTTTAAAACACATAATGATTCTCACATTGACCTATGTAATGACCAAAATTTTATTTGTTCATGCCTAGGCACGTTACTAGGATTGATGTGTCTTGTTAGCTCAACCCATCATCAACAACAAGTGTTTAGAGATAAATAACCTGTAGTGTTCACAAAGTGTTTCATCATTCTTTGGGAGGGAAAAATATTACGAATTCCTTTGTAATCTCCCTTAGTCTCTCAAATTTTTTATTAAAAAGAGTTTTTCATATGTATGTACAAAGTTTTAGGATATTCTATTTGCACATGGAGCAGTAATTATGCATTAATGAGGATCATTAGAGAATTTCAGTACACAAGGAATGGAGGTCACACTAGAAGGTTGAAGGTGCTTAATTCATGAGCATGCAACATGTAGGTGATGCAGTACAACCAAAACGTATGGAGGGATTTTTTAATTGGCTTTATTGCAGTGCATTATGAAGAAATATCGTCTATGGGGCAAAGTAGAGAGTCTATTTTAATTAGAAGCTACAAGGATTAATCAACCCAACATCCCTAGTGGAAAATGGAAGTCATTGTTAGGACCTCTACATCATGATCAATTGTAGGATACAAGATAAGGAGAGCACTTAACGTGGAAGTGCGCTGGTTTGATGCATTTTTCGTATTTTTTCTGAGTCGAGCGAGTTTTAAAAAGATATGTATATATATTACCATCTTATGCTTGAAAGATAATATATACCAATCATTAGATGGTCTTTGTTGTAGATTACAAAGAAAATCAGATTTTATAGTGTATAAGTTTCCATAATTAGCATTTCGTGGATATCTTTTAAAAAAGATCCTTTGAAGAAGAAGTTGCGCAAGAGGTATATTTGGAAACACTAATGTACTAATGTTTGCATGTAGTGATTTGAAGTGCTTGCATGACTATGGAGTGGTTCCTCTACCACTAACGTAGAAGGAATTACG
The DNA here is from genome assembly GCA_020310875.1 of Ceratopteris richardii. NCBI lineage: Eukaryota > Viridiplantae > Streptophyta > Polypodiopsida > Polypodiales > Pteridaceae > Ceratopteris > Ceratopteris richardii. Next base: position 131,372,391 of record CM035422.1, on the reverse strand, counting down.
ACTATAATTAAGAGAAGCATACTCAGATGACGAAGTAAAACTAAGTAGTAAGAGAAGCTTTGTCGGATTCTCTATTCTTTATTTTTTGATGATCCTCTTCCTTTCCCGTGTTCAATTTTATAACCTACATTTCCAATTACTAGCATAGAAAACGCTTGCATTGTTTGATTTGATTGAGTCTCCAAAAACGTTCATTTATTTAGTGATCATTAGTGATACATATTTTCAATAAGTTAGTGATTCCCTCATATTGACTAATGTTGTGGAGATTGCCCATATCTCCTCATTCATCCCATTGAGAGTTACTGATTCGCTCACATTGACTAATGTTGTGAAGATTCCCCATATCTCCCCATTCAGCTGATTGAGAGTATAATCTTCGTGTTTTCCACGCTCAGTGGGACTTCCAATTCAACCTTGTGTATCTTTAATGCCATTCATTTCGACAATGTATTGAATTTTGACTACTACTAGGTACTGTACGTGGATCAATAAAAAAACGTTTTATGTCTGATTCTCATAGCCCTTGGAGCTATTGAGCAGGACCTTTTTAGAGTCAATGCCTCGTTCTACCAAGGCCCTATCTATAGGCCATCCGAGTGAAATTCTCTAGATTTACCTGACGCTTTCTTCATCTATGAGTTTCCTCTATATGGGCTATCGTAGTAGTACTTATAATTTAAGACAATATTCATATAGATGTTATATCATCTCATTCCACTCTTTCAAGTTTCTTTTTATAATCTATGCATGATTCTCACCCGCATATGGTTTTGGCACTGCCACATAAGAATCCGCATATTCCCTTCTCCATGAGATATTTACTCAATCTAAACATCCTTGCAGTATATTTTCCTTTTTCCTTCATAATAAAGGCATATAAATCAGCCATGGTACGATTTCATATCAACTCGTAGCTTCCCTCTTTAAGTGATAAGATGGTCTATTGCTAAGGTATTCTCCATTGACAGTTTATTTCCCTCATAATGTGATAATATGTTTGGCTTGTTTACCTCTGTTATTTGTTTGAGTGCTATTTCTTACATGTAGCTAGAGAGTGAATTTCGTTCCTTCCGATAGTTTTATCCTATCCTTGGATGTTTCTGAAGTATTCCTTCCGATTTTTTTTTAATCCACATATACAAACACATATTCCTTAACCAAATCCAATCTAGAATCACAATGCTAGATTCTCTTTCCAAATTTGAAAGACTTTACTAAGAGAGCTACTAACACATAGATTCAAAATGTCTATTAACGTTATGATGAAGATGGTATGGAATCTAATCAATAGTATTGATTCAAAATATTTCAGCTTATGAGCATGCCATACTGCTTGATAACTTGGGAAAAAGAGTAATGATGAAATTTATCTTCTCATAGCATACATAAATTACTATGATAGATCATACGCAATACATAGATAATAGTGTAACATTATGGAGTTAAAAATTCTAGAAGGAATACGGTTTGCTAGATAGAAGGAGTATTATTATGAAATAAAATAAAAACATAAATAATTATATTTTAAACATCAAGGTATTTAATGAAACTTAATGATCTAACGGGATCCATATTGAGTATGATAGTAATGATTCGGCAACATAATTCGTTTAATATAAGATGAGAAGTGGGAAGCGCTTACCTTTTCGTACATATAAGGGATGATTTCCTACATTTTCAAAATCTTTTGTCCTAGTTTTTTCATAAAAGGAAGTTTGGCAATGGCCTACTCTCCCACACTTTGATTATAATAAAAGAGAACAGTAGTACAGGTGAACGGGCCTCGCACCTAGGAGAACCCCCAAATCCCACAAAGCAAAGGAAGAACATAAAATGCTAGAGGGCATTATAAAGTAGGTTGATAACCCCTTTGTCCCCCTCATGTAGGACTTTTCTTTTATCTTTTGAGTGTTCCCAAACAATGCATCTACTCTCCAAAAGCATCCATTCATCGAAGCTCACTTTAACTTTTGAATCAATATCCTCAAATCTAATCCATTGGCCGGATTCTTGATTCTAGAGGTGTTTCCAATAGTGAAAACCCTTGTTCGAGAGCTTTTTAGCTTTTTGGAGGTTCCAAGTTTCCATGCCTCTAATGCCCTTGATGGGGAACCAAATTGAATCATTCTATCTGGTACCTTCCCCATTTCCAATCTTCACTGATTTTGATCAATTGTTTGACCTTGTTCCAACTTTTCCATAAATAGCAAACTAGACTCCAACCTTTAGGAGACACCAAAAGTGGGGAGAATAGAAGGGTGAGAAGGCCAAGGTCCTTCCACCCAACGTGACCCACAGGCATAAGAGCACTCAAGTTCTTGAAGATTAGCATGGCCCAAGAGGCCTCATTGTTGCACCATGCATTGATAAGCCATGTAGTAGACAACTTGTTTGCCATGCCGTGAATGTCCGGAATGCCTAGACTCCCACAATCCTTTTGACTAGTACAAGTATTCCATTTAATTTTGTGGACATCACTTCTATTGGGGTCACCGGTCCAGAGAATGTTTTTGCAGATTCTTTCCAATTTGATAATTTCTTGATCCTTGAGTCTCCAACATGAAAGAAAGTAAATAGTCGATTAGATAAGGAATGTATAAACTACATCTATTAATGGAATCGGAATCTGATCAATAGTATTGATTCAATGTCAATATATGAACACATGAGCATGACATATTGTTTGATAACTTGGGAGAGAGAGTAAATGCTAGTCTTTATCCTCTCATATCATCCATTGATTATTACAATATATCATATCCAACACATAGATAGTAGTGTGACACTATGGAAATAAAAACTCCACAAGGAAGTAATGAGTTGCTAGAGAGAAGGAATATTATCATGACGTCAAAGCATCTTTTAGACATCAAAGTATTTATGAAGAGAATCTAAAGGGATCCATATTGAGTATGATAATGATGACTCGGCAACACAAGTAATTCTACCATAAGATGAGACGCCGAAGGCGCTTATCGTTTACGTTTTCAAAATCTTTGGTCCTCGATGATCACTGAACAAATGACATTTCTGGAAGCAGTTCCAAGTGAACGAGTCATAAGTTCTAAAACCTAATTCAGATGCTAAAATAAAGATAAGGAAGATATTTCAAGGAGATATAAGGATACGCATACCAAAAACAGTGAAGATCAATGAAAAAAAAAGTGTATTTGAGAAAGCTAAAGAGAAATATAATATATGTGAAAATAAAAGGAAGATAAAAACAGCCGTGGAATCCCAACTTGGATAGGTATTATATTTTTCTAATGAAGGGATGTTATGCAATATATTTTTTCATTAAAACCAGGGACAAAGAAATCAATCCTTGAACCAAAGGGGTACCCAATTATGTTTAACTTCATTAAAACTTTTGAAATGAAAACCCAATAGAAATAATGCGAATATAGTACATTGATAATAGTTGCAACAACCACATAAATTGCAAAAAAGCGTTACATTTGAGTATGAATCTCCAAAATAAGAAAGGACATGCCTGATTATTTGGCGTGAACCATAAATGAGATGTTTTCTATTACGTTAAGAAGATACGAACGACACCTTCTATATACATGTGCGATCAAAATGCACATTTGAAGACATTATTGTTCTATCAAAATGGCAAGGATTCTTTCGTCCTCGGAGCTTCTCGTAAACCTCAACACATCTATGTTTTAGTCTAGGATCTAGTTTCTTTCCAAAGGGGCCCAATACCTCCATGTATTTAAGTCATTTGATACTCACGTTTTACGGATTTTCTCATTTTTTTCTTGGACCGCTAAAAAAGCCTCTACTATGATGCAAATACTAAAACTTCCAACATTTATTTATTCCATTGACTTTTTTTGCAAAGATCGCGTTAAGTTATAAACAAAGAGAAATTTATCAACTTGTTTTTGAACTTTTTGTGTTTCTACAATAAAGAACCTGTGGGGCCTAAAAGGGGAGGGCTTCGTTACGATCACAAATCCTCCTGCTTAGATATTCTAATAGAAACGGTATTCTTGACATTTTAGTAATACACGCACGCAGAAAAACACACACACACACACACACACACATATATATATATATATATATATATATATATATATATATATATATATATATATATATATATATATATATATATAGGGTGAGAAAAAGTATATTATCAGTTTTCCATTTGTCAGGTAGATAAGTTAAATTTTCATGTGCGCCTTAATCCTTTATAGTTTTAAATTTAATCAGTTATGGCTTTAAATTATTCCCTCTCTCTCTCTCTCTGTTCCTAATTTTTTACATTACTCAGTTTATATTGATTAGGAAAGACCATCATAAGCAATTAGGGGAAATATACATTTCAGTTCCACAAATCAGCAATCATCTGGATGGTGGGATCAATCTAAGGTCAAGTTCGTAAAGGTACCATGAAGTACATGGAGTTGAAATGTGTCGATGATAGTTCTTCATTACAAGTTTGTTTGTTTTTGGACAAACAAGAAAAATGAGATTAATGATGGTTGTAAGTAAGTAATAGAGAACAGGGGCCCAAACAATAGAATTGGGCCACAACAACAAGATCAAATCAGCAATGGTAAATTATCACATGTCTAGTAGTGGAGTACATGGAGAGCACAGAATCTCTCCACCTGCTGGGAGGGGTGCAGTACAAATGAGTAGATAAACTTATGTTTTCAGGTGGGACTGAGGACATCATGGACACGCATTTGTTCCTAGTGGTCGTGATGTGTTTGACAAATTGAGAGTGCACAGAGGATTTTTAATTATTCAAAACATACAAGTTCCTAGACCTCTAGATGTACCACAGGGTGATGCCTCTCTAGATGTTCCATAGGGAGAATTCCACACTCTTGCAGGTGCCAGTCACTGTCACCTTGTAGCTCAGCTTGATACTCAAAACTTGACCAATTTGTGGTAAATGGACCAGTGTCTCTGAGCATGCCAGAAAAAGAAAAGATGTGGGATCTCCTCCACATTACCACAATACTTACATAAATGATCACTGATCCCAATTTTGTTGGCTTTGGAGCCACACCAGACACGTTGGTGGAGGATTAGCCACATTAGGAAAGAGTGCTTAATATTGAATGGTAGGCTCCAAAGGCTTTTTAATCTGTGCTTCCACTAAGAAGAGTTCCATGTGACTTTCCAGTTAGAGTTGAGCTTGTGTAAGATTTTCATAATGGAGCCTTTCTTGGCCTTGAACTTGGAGAGCATATCTTTAGCCACTTTTGAGAGTTTGATTGGTCTCCTCTAAGTGCATTCAGGGACCTTCCTGGGCAACATGTCTCTGGGCACTAGCAGCACCTGTAAACAACCAAGAGAACAGATAGTGGACTATAGAGAAGAAACATACCTAACTTGGTCCCCATCAATAAGATCCCTCCACGCAGAGTAACCCATTTTAAGACATTTGTGCTCTTTGATGCCTAGCTACCCATTTTTCCACACAGATAACCATCCTATCCAAATTTTTTCCTACAAGAAAAATCCCACCAGATGAAAGTATTTGGGGTGGGGAGAACAACACATTTTTATTGACATCTTGGCAAACCACATTCTGCAAGTCAAACTACTCCCAATAGGACAGTAGGTGTGAGGAAAGAGAATGACATCCTAAAGGCTGTGGTTCTTCCAAGCTTTATAGTCTTTGAGGTAGAACTTGTGAAGGTTCCTTTTAAGAAGCAAGGCCCAAATATTTGTGGAGTCAATGGCCCTCACAACCCACTTGGCATCCGTGTTAGTGGCCAGCTTGAAGGGGCACAGGATGCCAAGGCCTCCCTCACTCTTAGGGAGGCAGCAAGTGTCCCAAGACACTTTAGGGATCTTGTTATGATGGGGGATGCCACCCCACAAGAATCTCCAAGCTAAGGCAAACAACTTTTTAAAGTGACTTTTGTTGGGCATCCAAGAAGACAAAAAGTATATAACTATGGTTAAGATATAGTGGTTGAGATCAAAGACCCTATGTGAGAGGGAGATGTGATTGATGTGCCAGTTAAAGATCTTTTTATTGAATTTTCTCATAACCCATTGCCACCTTCAATGCAGCGAGAGTTGGAAACCCATGGGGATTCCTAGGAGCCTGAAGATTTCCCCCTCTTTGATGATGTCACAACCAAGCGAGGAGATGAAATCAGGCAAAACATTTTTAAAAGACCTAAAAGTAGTTTTTTTTTGGTGATTGATGAGGGAGCCACTAACAAAACAAAAGGTGTTAAGGCACTCAAGAACACATTTGACATAGCTGGGATCACCTTTAACAATGATGTTAGTGTCATCAACAAAAGCATGGAGACAAAGTTGCTTCTCACAGCCAGGAATGTGGATTCCTTCAATGAGCTTATTGTTCAAGGCATCTTGCAAGAGCCATACAAGAGAATCACTGGCTATAGCAAAGAGAAGGGGGGCGAGGGGGCACCCTTGCCTAATGGATCTTTTGATTCTAAAGGGAGTGGACACTGCACCATTGATGGAAATCCTGGAATGGGCATTACCAAAGAGGGTACTCACAAAGCTAATGAAGTTCGTACAAGCACCATGAAACGATTGCAAAACAAAATCCCATTCTATTCTAGCATAGGCTAGGTCAAAGTCAATTTTGAAAAAATAGAAAGGTTGATGGAATCTTGTGCCATATAAACAAAGGAAACCATCTTAATTCTTAGATTCCATGTGACATTCCATATCTCATGATTAGCTCCGATTTTAGAGAAACCAATGCTACCATTGTGTGGAGAACGTGCCAAAACCCCAAGATTGATTGTCTATTTGCTCAATTCTGACACCGTTGTCGTCGAGTTTCGTGAAAGGAGAGAGCACGATAGAGCTTTCCACTAAGGAGAGATTTTGAAGTTGAATTCCAAAGGTGCAAAAAATCCCCGACAACTACAGCAGCTAATTCATGTTAGATTCAAAGAGAGTCAAGTAGATCTAGGCTTGGACAAAGGATACTCATAGCGAATTTATTTGTTTAAATTGTTTATGCATAGACGTCAATTATGTGCTTCAAAGCAGGGACCGTGGAGTGCGTACAGGGAAACAAACACACATGCACAAAACATAGCAATCACTCTTTTGACTGTTTGAACACATCGCAAACATATGAGTTCCCTAAGCTAAAGTAAGTTGATAAAGTATAAAAATAAGACTTCATTGAGTAAATTGGCACGTTTAATGCACAAAATTTATCTCCATAACCATGCACGATTTCCTCCATAACTTTGTTATAATGTCACTTCATGTATCCCTTTCTTTGTCAGTTTATTCCTTGAACAACGATTATAAAGATACCCACAATTAGCAAATAAGACTCACACAAAGGAGAGAACGAAGTAAGACTTTTTGTTTGTTTATAAAATCTTCTCCATATCGATTATAATACGCAACATCTTGTGCCTTTAATGCGCATCATATGCATTTTGAAGTGCCAGAAAAAAACAAGCTGTGGCCTTTCTCCGAGAAAGTTATCACACTCGCACCAAGGAAAACTCGATTTCTTTGCTCTGCTGCCCTGTCTTTATATCATTCCGTTGGCAGATCCCTCAAGTGATGGGGGATAAATTCATGAGCTAGTTTCTATAATCTTAATAGCTAAATAAGATAAATTCATAAGACCTGCGCTTGGAGAAATTATTCCGATTTGCTCATGACAGAGAGACCTCATTCCAGCCTCATAATCCGTACCTAGCTGTATTCATTTGTAGCTACTTTCAAGCACGGAGTAACATCAATTTTTCTACAAGTTGCAGAACAAAACTAAGATCTAGCAGGCACCTTTTCTTTAAAGTACCTAGGAGCATGAATTAATGAATCTAACTGTGAACTTCGTCATACTCATCATAAACCAAAATCATAGCAGTAGAGACTAAATGTTTCAGAGGATGGTGTCAGATTTTGTAGCGACAAATTACCTCCTTTGTTTAAAAAAAAAGGTAGTTCACCCATTGATCAGTTACACTAGCCGGCATATTGAGCTAGTATAGATACGCACTCTCTATCACACATAGAACTTGTGATCTCCATAAATTCATGGACCTGGCATACGTTATTATCGACATTTTAATAAAGGAAAATATCCACGCACTTCATCAGATGCTTTTATTCACAAGAAGATTGATGTTATTTCCTGACGAACAATGTATGATCCTGTGATTCTTCTATCAGCACAAAAACAGACACGAATTCAACCTGGTAGCATTCACAAAAAGTGTATGAACAAACGACATTTATCCTTAAGTCAGCCAGTTCTGAAACACTTCAGTGCGTTCACAATAGCTTGAAATAAAATACCAAAACTATATTTTCCTTCATGGTTTACCTTTCACCTATGGAAGCGCAAGCACACCTTCGATGGTAGGGTTGACTTTGATATATGAACTCTCATGATCAACTGAATATAGTTTGCGGAACATTCCATTGTTGGATTTGTCTAGAATTGAATGAGCCATTGTACTAGTGAAGCAGTGATGGAGGAAAAAAAACATCAAATCAATACAAGAAAGTGAGCTCTATCTGCACATAAGTGCTCTGAGCACTAAGATAAGATAGAATGCACACAATTGCCCGCTTCTAGCACGCCATCAACATCTATCGATATGAATTCTGTTATTTCCTCTGCGTATCGCCCTCTACTTGGCTGCTGTCTTTCCCAGGAATTGACAGAGAAACAGGAGAAAATATTGTCTTCACGTTGATCAACGGCTAAGTAGCTTCTACACGAAGTAAATACACGTGCTTTTTCTAAGTCCTGTGTAGGCATGGCGAATGGATAGCGACATCTCTGCTCTGGAGGACCAACTTTTGCTCAGTTATTCCGATGTCGTCTCCTTTTTCAGCACTGCATTATCTTGCACACAAGAAGGAGAAGACACGCCTCTAACACATAATTCCGGATCTCTGTCTTTGAATTCTCCAGAGGGAGGGCACCCTTTCGATTATGACTGCCATCTGCTTTTCATCCTTCATCTGCGAGCGCTCTCTATTTTCCCGTCGAGGACATGATTCCCCCCTCCTGTCGAATACTTTTTTTTTCCTTTTTCAGCCGCCAGAGATCTCCATATTCCCCGTAGAGGTTTCCCCTTTTGATCCACGTTGCATCACTAAATTAGTAGTATCTCTGCGAATCCTCTCGCCACACACATAGTGTTCAACCCGAGTATATTTTGAGGACCTAGGAGCATTTGGATGCTCATAATGCTTTGCAAAATAGTAGTATGTACCATCTCCTCCTTCCCATATTCTCCAAGCTAAGACACACTCTCTTGGGTGAACAAAAGGGGAATCTGCTCACAAACCCTCCAATTTCATATCCTGCTTTCAACGCATTAACATGTGAGGATGCCTTGATCATTGAAGCAAAAGTGGTTGGCTTCGAATCTTGACCACATCCACCCCCTCTCAACCTGTACATCCTCCGGATGTGCCACCATCGATCTCGGTATCTGCAAATCATCGTGAAAGTTCAAGTGCACGGTTTAAAACAAATGTGCCTATGCACGGCCATGTAATGAGCCCTACATATGCATACTCTAAGTGCATAAAAACAACATGGTGCAAATAGGGGAGGTATCAAGCATTCGGTGTTGAGGATTTACACTCAATTTTTTATTATGGATATACAATTGATTACAAGTGCAATCACTCGTGCAACTATGGGTTTTAACCAAAATATCACTCGTGCTCTTTACATTTCATTTATGCATGTTTTAGGTGCATGAAGAGAAACAAAATGGTGTGAAAAATCGAGGGTTTTATGGTATCTAAACAACGCTCACATCACTCACAACTCCACTCTCTTACAGATGCAATCACTCTCCCTTACTGAGAATTATCCTCTCTTATAACTCAAAACTTGCTTTATTATTTTTCAATGATATTTACCTATCTAATTGTGCAGATGGACGTGCTTCTACGGAATTTCAAAGACGTGTTTCTATATATTTTTACATGCATATTTGGCATGCAATGCATCATAAAGATGGTGCAAAGAAAAGATCAGGGTTAAAGCACGATAGCTAATGAAAAAGATTTTCACAACTTTGTTCTTTAGTCATCATCTCCGTTGGCTTCGCTTGATCATTCCTGCACTCATAGAAACTAAACAAATCATGAGAAACATCAAATCACATGACACAATATGTACATGCAATCCATGAAAGAACTTCGGGAAACCATTTGCAGTAAACCATAAAGATGTAATTTGAAAGTGGTTGCCTCCTGCACAATCCATCAAACTCCTAGATCTCCAATTAGCTCCATATCAAGACCTGTTTATATAAACTCAGAAAACACATTAGTAGCATCATATTCAAAAAGATTATTTTGAAATATTTTCATTTTCTTGAGAGCTCGATGCATTTTCTTGCTCTATTTATTTATGCAATTATTTGTTTATTTATTTATTTATTTATTTTTATATTTACTTTTATCCATCTCAAAAAATCAAAACATAATAATTAAGTATTTACATAATTATATTTACAAAAGTCACTTTTGAATTTCTTGTGAATACAAGAAATTCCTTTCCAATACATTTTCACAAATAAATTCTCCAAAGAAGGTATGTTTAAAAACAAGCCATCTTTGAATTGCACCAATCAGTGTTGCATTCATAAATACAGTAAATATGTATACAAGCCACCTTTTTTGCTTGTCTACCTCTTGGCAGCTTGTTTGGTCTTTGTGACTCTCAGAGAATTTGGATATCCATATTTCAATTATCTGAGCATAAGTATCTTTATTTATGATTCTTTCAAATTCATCATGTGCAGAGTCATGAATACATGTATATGAAGTTTGAAATTTGCATATGTTTGATTCATAATTGAAATTTTCTTGCAAGCATGTATTTTCTTTTATTTCATGCTTGAGATCATTTATAGGAGTTTTATCCCTTTCAATATCTTCTATCATGTCTCCATCACCGTTAAGATGAGGTTTTTGAATAGAATCATTTGAATCCCACTTCAAATGGAAGTGTTCATCATACTCAGACATCAAGACACAGTCATCTTTATTCTCCACGGCAAAATCATTCCTTTCTGACTGAGTTTCGGAAATTATGAAGTCTGCTTCTTTCTCCAATCTTTCCAGGAACTCTTCATCATTGTCTTTTTCCAGATTCATTTGCCCATTTTCATGAAGAGACTCAATATCACTGAATCCAAGAAAGTCTTCATCTTCAATATCACTAGAGACTTTCTTATCAAGATCAAACTCATCATAATTTTTACACCTTATAGGACAGTGCATGTAGATTGACGGGAACTCAACTTCTTTATTCAAGATCCCATCATAGAATTCTTCATATCTCTCAATCATTTCTTGCTCATTCTCTTCAGAGGATGTACTTAGTCCACCTTCTTCAAGCATTGATTCTTCAATCACTGATTCTTGCTCAAGAATCTCATCATGTATGAGAATCTCAACATACGCATCCAAATCAACTTGAGCTTCATCGTTGCAATTGTTTGACTCAATAGTTTTACATTGGATATCCTTCAATGCTATACACGCATCTGATTTATCGTATGTCACAATAAACATTTCATCTGCCACTTTATGCTCAATTTCTTCAACGTGTGGACTCAACTCAACATGATTATTTTTGACATACATATCAGTATTTAGAGAAATGATCAATGGTATTTTCTCATCCTCCTCATGTTCATTCATATTTCTCTCTTCATGGAATGTGCCATCATTTACATACATATCATTATTTTGAACTCCATCCAACTTATCCTCTTTTTTATGTGTAGGATCTTTGTCCAATGTGACATCGCTCAAAAGAATATCAGTATCTTGATCTTGATCTAGACTATCGGTAGGATTAAGATCATGCTTATCACCATCGCCATACACATCACTATCTAGAGGACTTATCATTTGTACATCCTCTAGATTAGCATCATACTCATCTTCGTCATCACACATTTCAACCTCTAGAGGACTCATTATTTGTATGTCCTCCTTCATATAAGTAAGTTCGTTTTCTTGCATCTCTGTATGCATGTATAATGCGGATTCCTGCATATCCATTTTCTTACCCATCGGATCTTCTATTGACAGGTCCTTAGATTCAACATCATGTTCCATGGGAGTTCCTTCATGTAATTCAGTCATTAGATCAGAAGTTCTATCCGAATCTTGTGTTAGAAAAGGATCATCACCATCAAGTGACATCCAATCATACTCCACATCTTGCCCGATGTCATCATGTAAGGATGCATCTCGAGCTCGATCTTCAGACATATTTATTAGGTTCTCTACTTGTATCTCATCTTTTATCTCCATTTGGTCACCTATGAGCCTTCTAGATATCTCTATCTCTTTGTTTGTATCTTGATATGTTTCTTGATTTGTTTGATTATCTTTTATTCGATGTGAAAAATTTATCAGAGTAGAGGAAGCTTCATCTTGATTTCTTGTTGGGTTTTGTTGGTTTTTGTTTTGTTTAATGTTTGTTGATTGTTTGGTTTGATTTTGATTTAGTTTGGTTTGATTTTGATTAGCTTCCACTTGCTCCTTTGATCCTCCCACCTTCGGGCTTTGTCCACTTATGGCACCTAAAGATATAATCATTGTAAAGAAGTCTAGGGGCTCTTGGCACCTTGTAACCTTTGAGGTTACATCAATCGCACTTTTAGAAGTTTCTTCATATTTCCCATCATCACTATGGATATCAAGCCCATGCATATCTAATTCATGCCCAAATGGGGTCTCTACAACCTCATGGACTTGAACATTATCCACGATTGGTAAAATGCTTGGAACATGGTTATAATTTTCATTTGTTTGAAGATCTGTTCTCCAATCATTTAAAAATTTCTCTATTGTTTGTTGTTTCTTTACGTATTTCATCACAGCTTCATGGACGAGCATCCAATCCTCTGTGAGTCCTGAGTCGGAGTCTATATCTTGAAGAAGTGGAATTAACTCCTCTCGGGCATTAACATCGATTGTTCGAAGAAACAACGAAACCCTTTCATGACTCATGCACCTCTTATCGTGCTCAGAAAGATCATCATATTGTCGTTCAAACTCTTCTTTGATCTCAAGAATTGGTTGGTCTTTGGGCATATGAACCCACCTCAGGAAAGATCTACGAGTTACTTTATCAAGATCCTCTAGCATAAACTGCTTGAGGAGTGTCGCTTTGTATTGGGACCATGTCGTTTGATTTATTCGCATTATTTGGTCTCGCACGTCGTAATCCGACACATAGATAAAGTTTTCACATAGTTCTTTTTCCGTCATCGGACTTAATCCGACTCCTAGATATTTGGCCTCGAGTTCATATTCTTTGTAGAACTTTGAGACATTCTTTCCATTAAAAAAGCCACACCGATTGACTAGACGTTCATAAAGTGATTGGATGGCTTTTTGACGCCTATCTTCTTCTTGAAAGCGTAGGAATTGAGCTAGGATCTCTTCCATTTTGATTATGCTAATCTTTGTGGCTCTATAACTCACTCACCCCCTCCTTTCACGTCGGGTTCACCAGGTATGTCGTCGAGTTTCGTGAAAGGAGAGAGCACGATAGAGCTTTCCACTAAGGAGAGATTTTGAAGTTGAATTCCAAAGGTGCAAAAAATCCCCGACAACTACAGCAGCTAATTCATGTTAGATTCAAAGAGAGTCAAGTAGATCTAGGCTTGGACAAAGGATACTCATAGCGAATTTATTTGTTTAAATTGTTTATGCATAGACGTCAATTATGTGCTTCAAAGCAGGGACCGTGGAGTGCGTACAGGGAAACAAACACACATGCACAAAACATAGCAATCACTCTTTTGACTGTTTGAACACATCGCAAACATATGAGTTCCCTAAGCTAAAGTAAGTTGATAAAGTATAAAAATAAGACTTCATTGAGTAAATTGGCACGTTTAATGCACAAAATTTATCTCCATAACCATGCACGATTTCCTCCATAACTTTGTTATAATGTCACTTCATGTATCCCTTTCTTTGTCAGTTTATTCCTTGAACAACGATTATAAAGATACCCACAATTAGCAAATAAGACTCACACAAAGGAGAGAACGAAGTAAGACTTTTTGTTTGTTTATAAAATCTTCTCCATATCGATTATAATACGCAACATCTTGTGCCTTTAATGCGCATCATATGCATTTTGAAGTGCCAGAAAAAAACAAGCTGTGGCCTTTCTCCGAGAAAGTTATCACACTCGCACCAAGGAAAACTCGATTTCTTTGCTCTGCTGCCCTGTCTTTATATCATTCCGTTGGCAGATCCCTCAAGTGATGGGGGATAAATTCATGAGCTAGTTTCTATAATCTTAATAGCTAAATAAGATAAATTCATAAGACCTGCGCTTGGAGAAATTATTCCGATTTGCTCATGACAGAGAGACCTCATTCCAGCCTCATAATCCGTACCTAGCTGTATTCATTTGTAGCTACTTTCAAGCATGGAGTAACATCAATTTTTCTACAAGTTGCAGAACAAAACTAAGATCTAGCAGGCACCTTTTCTTTAAAGTACCTAGGAGCACGAATTAATGAATCTAACTGTGAACTTCGTCATACTCATCATAAACCAAAATCATAGCAGTAGAGACTAAATGTTTCAGAGGATGGTGTCAGATTTTGTAGCGACAAATTACCTCCTTTGTTTAAAAAAAAAGGTAGTTCACCCTTTGATCAGTTACACTAGCCGGCATATTGAGCTAGTATAGATACGCACTCTCTATCACACATAGAACTTGTGATCTCCATAAATTCATGGACCTGGCATACGTTATTATCGACATTTTAATAAAGGAAAATATCCACGCACTTCATCAGATGCTTTTATTCACAAGAAGATTGATGTTATTTCCTGACGAACAATGTATGATCCTGTGATTCTTCTATCAGCACAAAAACAGACACGAATTCAACCTGGTAGCATTCACAAAAAGTGTATGAACAAACGACATTTATCCTTAAGTCAGCCAGTTCTGAAACACTTCAGTGCGTTCACAATAGCTTGAAATAAAATACCAAAACTATATTTTCCTTCATGGTTTACCTTTCACCTATGGAAGCGCAAGCACACCTTCGATGGTAGGGTTGACTTTGATATATGAACTCTCATGATCAACTGAATATAGTTTGCGGAACATTCCATTGTTGGATTTGTCTAGAATTGAATGAGCCATTGTACTAGTGAAGCAGTGATGGAGGAAAAAAAACATCAAATCAATACAAGAAAGTGAGCTCTATCTGCACATAAGTGCTCTGAGCACTAAGATAAGATAGAATGCACACAATTGCCCGCTTCTAGCACGCCATCAACATCTATCGATATGAATTCTGTTATTTCCTCTGCGTATCGCCCTCTACTTGGCTGCTGTCTTTCCCAGGAATTGACAGAGAAACAGGAGAAAATATTGTCTTCACGTTGATCAACGGCTAAGTAGCTTCTACACGAAGTAAATACACGTGCTTTTTCTAAGTCCTGTGTAGGCATGGCGAATGGATAGCGACATCTCTGCTCTGGAGGACCAACTTTTGCTCAGTTATTCCGATGTCGTCTCCTTTTTCAGCACTGCATTATCTTGCACACAAGAAGGAGAAGACACGCCTCTAACACATAATTCCGGATCTCTGTCTTTGAATTCTCCAGAGGGAGGGCACCCTTTCGATTATGACTGCCATCTGCTTTTCATCCTTCATCTGCGAGCGCTCTCTATTTTCCCGTCGAGGACATGATTCCCCCCTCCTGTCGAATACTTTTTTTTTCCTTTTTCAGCCGCCAGAGATCTCCATATTCCCCGTAGAGGTTTCCCCTTTTGATCCACGTTGCATCACTAAATTAGTAGTATCTCTGCGAATCCTCTCGCCACACACATAGTGTTCAACCCGAGTATATTTTGAGGACCTAGGAGCATTTGGATGCTCATAATGCTTTGCAAAATAGTAGTATGTACCATCTCCTCCTTCCCATATTCTCCAAGCTAAGACACACTCTCTTGGGTGAACAAAAGAGGAATCTGCTCACAAACCCTCCAATTTCATATCCTGCTTTCAACGCATTAACATGTGAGGATGCCTTGATCATTGAAGCAAAAGTGGTTGGCTTCGAATCTTGACCACACCGTGAGGTCTCTCTTCTAATCGATGACATCATCAAGTCGTAACCACCTTTGGTAACCACCCCTTCAAAAGCTATATAAGGATGGGTTGGCCACATTCATTCTCACTCTTGCCAAAATGTCGGGGGAGCACTAGATTGTGCTCTCTGACTACACTACACAAGATTTCGGAAATACACTATTGATTACAAGAGTACCACGTAGGGAAAATGATACAAGAATATGCAACTGATACAATACGTCCCACAACCCAGGAACGATAGGTATGGAAAACTGGACTAGAGATGATATAGTCTTGAGGGGGATGTGATGTCATGGACACAAAGGAAACCATCTTAAATCTTAGATTCCATGTGACTTTCCATATATCATGATTAGCTCAAATTTTGGAGAAATTAATGCTTCCATTGTGTCTTAAACGTGCCAAAACCCCAAGATCGACTGTCTATTTGCTCAATTCTAACACTTGGAGGTCTCGCTTCCAGTTGATGACATCATCAACTCATAATCGCCCTTGGGAAAACTTTATAAGGAGGAGTTTGCCACATTCATAGTCAGTCTTGTGGATACCAGTCTTGGGAGCTCAAGGAGTCATGACCACCAAGTAAGTACTCTCCAAGTTCTAGTTACAGTTGGTCTTGTTCCTTGTTCTAGTCTTGTCTAGTCTAGTTCTTAGACATCCTCTCTTTTCCTCTTGTAATCTCGTAGTACGAGATCTTGTCGAGTTTGTTTTTGTATCTAGTTCATCTCCCACAAAGGACTTCCTGTAATCCAGATATCTTGTTACATACGTACGATCCCGGCTTGTGGGATCTACTATATCATCTCTAGTCTAGTTTTCCATACCTATCGATCATGGGTTGTGGGACCAATTGTATCAGTTGCATTTTCTTGTATCATTTTCCCTACTGGATACTCTTGAAATAAGAAGTGTATTTCTGAAATCTTGTCTAGTGTAGTCAGAGAGCACAATCTAGTGCTCCCCTGACATCTTGAGCAAACTCAAAACCTTCCCAAAAAGATATTATAGCATCTAGAATGAATCTACCCTTAATGAATCCTTTTTCTTTAGGGAGAATGATGTCTTTCATGAAAGGGCTTAGTCTCCTAGTCAAGGAGGAGGCAAAGATCTTATATATGGTGGTAAGACACGTAATAGGTATCTTGTTATTCAAATCCTCTTTGGATCCCTTTTTATGGATCAATTTTATAAACCTAGTGTTGATTTCAATAGGAAGAGTGCCTTTTCTAACAGATCCCGTCCAAATCAAGAGAATGAAGGGAGTCAAGAAGTCCACAAGAGAAATGAGAAACTCATTAGTTAAAAAATCAATTCGAGGAGATTTATAGGGTTTGAGTTTACTTATGGTTTCTTTAATCTCGCGAGTAGTGAGAGGCAGGGCCACCAGGGTAGCCAGGTGAGTAGGAATAGATTTTTTCCTTTTAAGAGAAATGTGAGCTATGGAACCCCAGATATCCTCTCCCCACTTGGGAGAACTAGAGAAAACATCAATAAAGAAGTGGGTAGCCTCCTACAAATTCTCCTCCTCATTGATAGCAAAACCACCAGGCTTTTTCGTAAGCAACAGGATTAATTTCTTACTTTTCTTCTTTCTGAGTAAAGTGAACATGGCAATGGAAGGTCTATCCATGTTCGCGGCCCCAAATTATCTTGAAGAAGGAAGGATACTTCTTGCCTCATATCACGACATCTCCTAGAGAAGTAAAAGCTTATCCATTTTGTGGTCATCCTGGGAGGAAAGGATAGACTTAATTTTGTTTTGGATGCTAAGTATCCTCCTAGATCTTACACTCTTCTTAAGGTTCTTGTAGTAGGTCAAGAGGTTAAGGACATCTTTGGTAGCCTTAGCCCAAGATATCGAAGGACTAGAGTGATTGTCGAAATGGAACCTAAAAATACTTTTCATCTTCTCAATCACACACGGAATATGGAGGAGGGAGAAGTCCAACTGCGGCCACCCAACTCTAGAAAAAGAGTTATTGTTCTTGAAGGCGAAGGAAAGGGGTTTATGATCCGAGATACAAATGGACGTGTCAGATGAAACATTAACATTCAAAAATTGCTGATAGAAAGGAATAGAGATGTAGCATCTATCCAATCTAGTAGCCAAGTGGAAGTTCCCTAATTGCTTGTTGTTCCAGGTGAAGCCTAATAATTGAGAAATGTCACAAAGGTCTTGGGAGGTAACTAAGTTGAGCCAAGCATCCCATTCCTTGCCCTCAATAGTGCTTCCTTTCTTTTGAAGCCTCTCATTAAGGGAAGTAACCATGTTGAAGTCCCTAACAAGGATAAGGGTGCTAGGAACGTTAGAGATCTCTTCCCAACATCTAGTTGTAAGGGTTCGGCAGTTGGAAATGTAGAGACTTAACATGGTGCAATCATACGGCTTGTTGCGATTAACCCCTACCCATTGGTGGGAGGGGCTACGGATGGAGTTATTAACCAAATGAGAAAGGGAGTGGGAGACCCCAATTGAGGCCCCCCTCCCTTGAAAGTGATCGGTATGATACGAGATGTGCAAGTTTGAAACAAGGCTAAGGTGAATATCAAATTTAGAACAATTAGTTTAGCTCTTGCAAACACACAAAAAAAGTTTGTAAGACAAATCATGCATCCAATTTGACATACACTTAACCCTCACGGGATCAGTAATCCCCTTAATATTGAAGGACAATATATTAGTGCAATGCATCAGAAACAAACAAAGGAAGGGAAACTCCTAAAATCACATTTTTTAATATTCTTAGTCAACTTGTTCAAAGGAAGAGAGTTCTTGAGGACCTCTTTTCTCTTGGTTTTAACTTCCCTTCTCCTCGCTTTGTTGACAGGTTGAGTCACAGATGCAACATTCTCCTTTTGACAGATAGCCATCCCTTATGGCTCCAAGCCTTTGTGATGAAGATTATTTAACCCTGCTTCATCAAGAGCGGAGAGCTCAATAGCAAACCTGTCAGCACATTCCAAAGGGGATTTATCTTGAGGAGTATAATGATTTAAATCAAAGCTAACAAATATGGGGGCGTGGGAACCAGCAGGTTTAAATCCATCCTTCACTTAGGTCCTGGTTGAATGGCTCTTTGTTGATGACTCAGGCTAGAAACATCATTAGAGTTGTGATCTGATGTGTGACCTTGCACCTCTCACATCGGGCTAAAAATGTCTTCGAGCAGAGCATCAAAAGAATTAGACCAAGACTTACCTTTTTTTTCGCACGTTTAGCTTGATGTTTTTTGGCTTCAAAGAGGGGGGGGGGGGGGCAGTAGACATAACCTGATGAGCAGTTGATTTCTTTTGGTCTTCCACCACTAAGGATTCTTTGAGTAGAGGACAATCACAGATCCAATGCCCCTGCTTTAGACACTTGTAGCACGCATTTGGTAAATTGCGATAAAGGACCTTTTGTTCATGGAGAAGGTTAACTTCAGAGTCTTGAATGGAGAGAGAGGTTTTAATAGGCTTGGTAATATGAACCTACACAAGAACTTGAGGATCCCATTTGGGGTTCACCAACTTATGAACCTTGTCACCAAGGACTTTTCCAAGCACAACATGTAGGTTGTCGGTCCAAGGATAAAACTCGACTAGGAGGTCTCGGAGCTCCACCTAGACAGGCACCCTAGTAGGATTAGGGCCTCTTGGGTTGAAGCCACTAAACCATATGAAGAACAAGATAGAAGTGAATTTGATAATCCAATTCCCTTTTGTAATGACCCTCAATGCACTACTTGAGTCCTGAAAAAAAAACAAGAAATAACCATTAGGAAGATACTGAATGCTCTTAACAAATAAACCTCTATTTTCCTAAATAAATCTAATGCATTGTTTCAAAGCCTCATGAGGTGGATGCAGACCATGGCATATAGCTATTACTACTCTATCAACGAGCTATTTTTGCAAGCTAATGAATGAGGATTTCTCAATAACTAATGTATCCTACTCACGAATAGTATTAATGTTCGTTTTGTGGCTGATAAAACAGTCGGGAAACCTCAACTGAGTAGCTTTATCTTTATTGGAGACCATAAAACTATTAACGCCAAAGGCTGACATTGTTCCTATCAGATTACGGCTAATGTTCAAAACTTCCACAAAAGATTTGCATGTGTTAGGTTCTATGGGCCTGGTAACAGAATTAACAAAAGGATTCAAGTATTACCATGGTGCCATTATGAAGAGGAGCATAATCACCTGGACAAGGCAATAGAAGATCCAGAGCGGCAATTTTTAAAGGCGACCTCGGAGTGTAGGGCACTTGTGTTGCCTCTTGCAAGTTAGCCATGGGTAGATTGCCGAGCGGAGAAGAAGGCATTGTGGGAGAGGCAGTCGTGATGTCAACTCCCCCCTTAGGGAGAGAGGGAGGAGCGGGAAGAGATGACCATTACCTAGATCTGATGAGAAGCTAAACTGTAGTAGTCAATGGATGAGTCAATGAGCCCGAATCCGTGCATGAAGGCGGAGCAACACTAGAACCCTAAGACGCCCTGTTTAGCGTGGAAAACCCCTTGATTGTGATATTGGTTAAGATATGGATTTGTCATGCAGCAATTTAGTATTATTTTTTCCCGAGATCAATAGAAAACAAAGGGCAGATACACCCCCATATCAATAGAAAAGAGGGGCCCAAACAATAAAATTCGGCCAAAACAAGAAGGTCAAATCCGCAATGGTAAATCATCACATGTCTAGTACTGGAGTACATCAAGTGCGTGGAATCTCTCCACCTTCTAGGAGGGGTGCAGTAGAAATGAGCAGATAAACTAATGTTTTCACGTGGGCCTGAGGACATCACGGACATGCATTTGTTCCCAGTGATCCCGATGTGTTTGACAAATTGATAGTGCAGAGAGGATTTTTAATTATTCAAAACATAAAAGTTCTTGGACCTCTTGATGTACCATAGGGTGATGCCTCTCTAGATTTTGCATAGGAGGAAATCCAGAATGTTGCAAGTGCCGATCACTGTCACCTTGTAGCTCAGCTTGATACTGAAAACTTGATCGAGTTTGTGGTAAATGGACGAGTAGATCTTAGCATGCCTGTAAGAAAAAAAAAGGATGTGCGAAGTCCTCCACATTACCACAATACTTACATAAACCATAACTGATCCCAATTTTCTTCGCTTTGGCTCCACACCAGACACCCTGGTGGATGATTAGCCACATTAGGAAAGAGTGCTTAATATTGCATGGTAGGCTCCAAAGGCTTTTAAATCTGTGCTTTCACTTAGAGGAGTTCCATGTGACTTTCCACTTAGAGTTGAGGTTGTGTAAGATTTTCATAATGGATCATTTTTTGGCCTTGAACTTGCAGAGCATATGTTCAGCCACTTGTGAGAGTTTGACTGGTCTCCTCTAAATGCATTCAGGGAGCTTCCTTTGCAACATGTCTTTGTGCACTGGCAACACCTGGAAACAACCAAGAGAAGAGGCAGTGGACTGATAGAGATGATCAGCAGATCTGACCTGGTCCCCATCAGTAAGATCCCTGAAGGCAAAGTAACCCATTTTAAGACATTTGTGCTCTTTGATGCCCAACTACCCATGATTCCAGAGAGATAACCATCCTATCTGATTTTTTTCCTACAAGAAAAAACCCACGAGATGAAAGTATTTGGGTTGGGGAGAACAACACTTTTTTACTCACATCTAGGCAAATCACATTCTGCAAGTCAAACTACTCTCAACAGGACAAGAGGTATGAGGAGAGAGAATGACATCCCAAAGGTTGTGGTTCTTCCAAGCTTTATAGTCTTTGAGGTAGAACTTGTGAAGGTTCCTTTTAAGAAGGAAGGCCCAAATGCCTGTGGAGTCAATGGCCCTCACAACCCACTTGGCAGCCAGATTAGTGGCCATCTTCAAGAGGCACATGATGCCAAGGCCTCCCTCACTCTTATGGAGGCAACAAGTGTCAAAAGACACTTTAGGGATCTTGTTATGATGGGGGCTGCCTCCCCATAAGAATCTCCTAGCTAAGGCAAAGAGCTTGTTAAACTGACTTTATTTGGGCATCCAACAAGACAAAAAGTATATAACTAAGGGTAAGATATAGTGGTTGAGAACAAAGACCCTATGTGAGAGGGAGGTGTGACTGATGTGCCAGTTAAAGATCTTTTGACTTAATTTTCTCATAACCCATTGCCACCTTCCGTGCAACGAGACTTGGAAACCCATGGGGATTCCTAGGAGCCTGAAGATTTCCCCCTCTTTGATGATGTCACAACCAAGGGAGGAGATGAAATCAAGCACAACATTGTTAGAAGACCTAAAGGTAGTTTTTTTGTGTTGATGAGGGATACACTAGCAAAACAAAAGGTGTCGAGGTAGTCAAGAACACATTTGACATAGCTAGGGTCAGCATTAACAATGATGTTAGTGTCATTTGCAAAAGCTTGGAGACAAGGTTACTTCTCAGAGCCAGGAATGTGGATTCCTTCGATGAGCTTATTGTTCAAGGCATCTTGCAAGAGCCATCCAAGAGAATCACTGGCTATAGCAAAGAGAAGGCGGGCCAGGGGGCACACGTGCCTAATGGATCTTTTGAGTCTAAAGCGAGTGGACACTGCATCATTGATGGAAATCTTGGAATGGGCATTACCAAAGAGGGTACTCAAAAAGCGAATGAGGTTCCTAGAAGCACCAACATCATGAAGGGATTGCAAAACAAACTCCCATTCTATTCTGTCATAGGCTTTGTCAAAGTCAATTTTGAAGAAATAGAAAGGTTGATTGGAATCTTGTGTCATGGACACAAAGGAAACCATCTTAAATCTTAGATTCCATTTGACTTTCCATATCTCATGATTAAGTCACATTTTAGAGAAACTATTGCTTCCATTGCGTGTAGAACGTGCAAAAACCCCAAGATCGATTGTGTAGTTGTTAAAACCCTAAAATCCTAATCAGAAAGACTTAGACTTAAACGTAAAATACTAAAACCTAAATACTTAAACACCTATAAAAATCTAAACCCCTAATCCTAAAACCCTAATCCTATTTTATATATATATGTTTATTTATATATTCAGATTTTTTTCTATACTTTTTCTAAATATAAAAGTAATTGAGTTATATGTATGCCTAAACCCTAAAACCCTAATCTTAAATAACTATACCTAAAATATGTATATTTCTATACATAGGTGTATATACATGTATATATGTATTATATGTGTATGTGTATGTATGTGTAAATAGCGTAAAAACCCTAATCCTCTTTTTATATATTTGATGTAAAACAAATATTTATTTAAAACAAAATCAAAATTTTATATATTTAATTATATATATTCAATTAAAACACTAGCTTATGTGTGTGTATATGTATGTGTGTATATGTGTGTGTGTATGTGTATGTATGCATATGTGTATATATGTGTGTGTATGTATGTGTAGATGTATGTGTGTATGCATGTGTGTGTGTATGTATGCATGTGTGTACATGTGTGTGTATGTACGGATGTGTGTATATGTGTATGTGTGTGTATGTATGCATGCATGTGTGTATATGTGTATGTGTGTATGTATGCATGCATGTGTGTATGTATGTGTGTGTATGCATGCATGTGTGTATATGTGTGTGTATGTAAGCATGCATGTGTGTATATGTGTGTGTATGTAAGCATGCATGTGTGTATATGTGTGTGTATGTAAACATGCATGTGTGTACATGTATGTGAGTATGTATGCATGTGTAAATGTGTAGATGTGCATTTGTGTATACGTGTGTGTGTATGTGTGTGTGTGTGTATGTATGCTCTATTTTCCTATGTGTATGTATGCATGTGTGTATGTGTGTATATGTGTATGTGTATGTATGTGTGCATGCATGTGTGTATATGTGTATGTGTGTGTATGTATGCATGCATGTGTGCATATGTGTGTATGTATGTGTGTGTATGTATGTGTGTATGGGTGTGTGTGTGTGTATGCTCTATTTTCCTATCTCTATCTTTCTTTCTTTTCATCATTCCTTATCGCTCACTCTCTCTCTCTTTATCTCTCTCTCTTTCTCTCTCTCTCTCTCTATCTATCTCTCTCTCTTTCCCTCTCTATCTCTCTCTCTCTCTCTGTCTCTCTCTCCCTCTCTCTCTCTCTCTTATCTCTCTCTCTCTCTCTCTCTCTCTCTCTTTCTCTCTCTCTTTCTCTCTCTCTTTCTCTCTCTATCAATAGACAATAAAACAATCACTTACAAGTATGTCCCTCTTTTGGATCGTTGTCGTCAAAGTGTAATGTATGTGGTCTATCATCGAATTCCAAACAATCAACGCCAAAGAACTTGTGCAAAATCAAAGAGAAGAGAAATTATAAGACCTAAAGCATAAAGAAAGAAAAATGATAACAATAGGCCTACCACTTACCAAGATGTCAGATCTAAACCGAGGGAGAGTGTGTGTAGAGAGAGAGATCTCTGTGTGTGTGTGCACAAGACAATGTAGTTGGCAATCTGGTTCACACGCGCAAGGGGGATAGAAGACAAACAGTACTCAAACACACGCAAAAATTGAAGTTCTCCTCTTGGGTTCCCGGTATGTTTAAAACTCGGCCTCGGTATGGGCGTTGATATAAGCGTCGGTAACTTCTAGTGAATTACCGATGCTTATAGCGACGCCCATACCGACGCTTATACCGACGGCTGTGGGGCACACCGAAGATCTGTTTTAAATGGTCATACCGATGGTCACTTGACCGTCGGTATGTTTAAGTGAGCTTTTCTAACCTCATTCAAGACTCTGAAGTTAACCTTCTCCATGAACAAAAGGTCCTTTATCACAATTTACCAAATGCGTGCTACAAGTGTCTAAAGCAGGGGCATTGGATCTGTGATTGTCGTCTACTCAAAGAGTCCTTAGCAGTGGAAGACCAAAAGAAATCAACTCCTAATCAGGTTATGTCTACTGCCACTCCCCCCCCCCCCCTCCAAGCCAAAAAACCTCAAGGTAATCGTGCTAAAAAAAAGGTAAGTCTTGTTCTAATTCTTTTGATGCTCTGCTCCAAGACCTTTTTAGCTAGATGTGAGAGGTGCAAGGTCACACATCGGATCACAACTCTGATGATGCTACTAGCACAAAGGATTCCCCCTTCAGTAAACAATGTCCTGAGTCATCAACAAAGAGCCCTTCAACTAGGACCCAAGTGAAGGATGGATTTAAATCTGCTACTTCCCACACCCTTATATTTTTTAGCTTTTATTTAAACCATTCTACTCCTCAAGATAAATCCCATTTGGAATGTGTTGACAGGTTTGCTATTCACCTCTCCGCTCTTGATGAAGCAGGGTTAAATAATCTTAATCACAAAGGCTTGGAGCCATCAGGGATGGCTATCTCTCAAAAGGAGAACGTTGCACTTGTGACTCAATGTGTAAATAAAGTGAGGAGAAGGGAAGTTAAAACCAAGAGAAAAGAGGTCCTCAAGAACTCTCTTCCCTTTGAACAAGTTGACCAAGAATATTAAAAAATATGTTTTTTGCACTTTTCCTTCCTTTGTTTGTTTCTGATGCATTGCATTAATATCTTGTCCTTCAATATTAAGGGGATTACTGATCCTGTCAGCGTTAAGTGTTCCTCAAATTGGATGCATGATTTGTCTTACAAACCTGAATTTGTGTGTTTGCAAGAGCTAAAAACTAATTGTTCTAAATTCAATATTCACCTTAGCCTTGTTTCGAACTCGCACATCTCGTATCATACCGATCACTTTCAAGGGAGGGGGGGGGGGGGCTCAATTGGGGTCTCCCACTCCCTTTCTCATTTGGTTAATAACTCCATCTGTAGCCCCTCCCACCAATGGGTAGGGGTTAATCTCAATAAGCCATATGATTGCACCATCTTAAGTTTCTATGCCTCCAACTGCCCTAGCCTTAGAACTAGATGTTGGGAAGAGATCTCTAGCCTTCCTAGCCCCCTTATCCTTGTTGGGGACTTCAACATGGTTACGTCCCTTAATGAGAGGCTTAAAAAGAAAGAAAGCACTATTGAGGGCCAATAATGGGATGCTTGGCTCAACTTAGTTACCTCCCAAGACCTTTGTGACATTTCTCAATTATCGGGCTTCACTTGGAACAACAAGCAATTACGGAACCTCCACTTGGCTACTAGATTGGATAGATGCTACATCTCTATTCCTTTCTACCAACAATTTTGGAATGTCAATTTTCATCTGACACGTCTATTTTTATATCGGACCATAAACCCCTTTCGTTCTCCTTGAAGAATAATAACTCTTTTTCTAGAGTTGGGTGGCTGCACTTGGACTCCTCCCTCCTCCATATTTCGTGTGTGATTGAGAAGACGAAAAGTATTTTTAGGTTCCATTTAAACAATCACTCTAGTCCTTCGATAGCTTGGGCTAAGGCTACCAAAGATTTTCTTAGCCTCTCGACCTACTACAAGAACCGTAAGAAGAGTATAAGATCCAAGAGGATACTTAGCATCCAAAACAAAATTGAGTCTATCCTTTCATCCTAGGATGAACACAAAATGGATAAGGTTTTACTTCTCTAGGAGAGGTTGAGATATGAGGAGTACCTTGAGGCTAGAAGTATCCTTTCTTCTTCAAGAGAATTTTGGGCCGCGAACATGGATAGACCTTCCACTGCCATGTTTACTTTGCTCGGAAAGAAGAAAAGTAAGGAATTCATCCCATTGCTTAGGAAAAAGTTTGGTGGTTTTAATATTAGTGAGGAGGAAAATTTGTAGGAGGCTACCCACTTCTTTATTGATGTTTTCTCTAGTTCTCCCAAGTGGGGGGAGGATATCCGGGGTCCCATAGCTCACATTGCTCTTAAAAGGAAAAAATCTATTCCTAGTCACCTGGCTACCCTCTTGGACCTGCCCCTCACTTCCCGTGAGATTAAAGAAACCATAAGTAAACTGAAACCGTGTAAATCTCCTAGAATTGATGGTTTGACTAATAAGTTTTTCATTGCTCTTGCGAACTTCTTGACTCCCTTCATTCTCTTGATTTGGAAGGAATCTGTTAGAAAAGGCCTTCTTCCTATTGAAATCAACACTGGGTTATAAGACTGATCCATAAAAGGGGATCCAAAGAGGATTTGAATAACTGGAGAGCTACTACGTGTCTTACCACCATATATAAGATCTTTGCCTCCTCCTTGAGACTTAGCCCTTTCATGAAAGACATCATTCTCCCTAAACAAAAAGGATTCATTAAGGGTAGATATATTCTAGATGCTATAATATCTCTTCGGGAGGGTTTTGAGTTAGCCCAAGATGTCACGGGAGCACTAGATTGTGCTCTCTAACTACACTAGACAAGATTTCAGAAATACACTTCTTAATACAAGAGTACCCACGTAGGGACATGATACAAGAATATGAAACTGATACAATACATTCCACAACCTACGACGGATAGGTATGGAAAACTGGACGAGAGATGATATAGTAGATCCCACAAGCCGGGCTCGTAAGTATGGAACAAGATATCTGGATTACAAGAACTCCCTTCTAGGAGATGAACTAGATACAAAAAAGAACTCGAGAAGATCTTGTACTACGAGATTACAAGAGGACAAGAGAGGACGTCTAGGAACTAGACTAGACAAGACTCGAACAAGGAATAAGACGAACCGGAACTAGAACTTGGAGAGTACTTACTTGGTGGTCACAAATCGTTGAGCTCCCAAGACTGGTATCCACAAGACTCACTATGAATGTGGCCAACCCTTCCTTATATAGTTTTCCCAACGGAAGTTACAAGTTCATGATGTCATCATGATGTCATCAATTGGCAGTAGAACCCCATGTCTCAGAATTGAGCAAATAGACAGTCCATCTTGAGGTTTCGGCACGTTCTGGACGCAATGGAAGCATTAGCTTCTCCAAAATCTGAGCTAATCATGAGATATGGAAAGTCACATGGAATCTAAGATTTAAGATGGTTTCCTTTGTGTCCATGACATCACATCCCCCTCAAGAATATATCATCTCTAGTCCAGTTTTCCATACCTATCGTTCCTGGGTTGTCGGACGTATTGTATCAGTTGCAAATTCTTGTATCATTTTCCCTACGTGGGTACTCTTGTAATCAGAAGTGTATTTCCGAAATCGTTCCTAGTGTAGTTAGAGAGCACAATCTAGTGCTCCTCTGAGATTTTGGCAAGACTGAGAATGAATGTGGCCAACCCCTCCTTATATAGTTTTTGAAGGGGCGGCTACCAAAGGCGGTTACCACTTGATGATGGCATCGATGATGTCATATATACACACATACATATACACATATAATACATATATACATGTATATACACATGCATATAGAAATACACATATTTTAGGTCTAGATCTTTAAGATTAGGGTTTTAGGGTTTTAACACCTACATAACATATATACACACATACACATACACATATAATACATATATACATGTGTATACA
Organism: Ceratopteris richardii; assembly: GCA_020310875.1. Taxonomy (NCBI): domain Eukaryota; kingdom Viridiplantae; phylum Streptophyta; class Polypodiopsida; order Polypodiales; family Pteridaceae; genus Ceratopteris; species Ceratopteris richardii. The sequence goes on along the minus strand of CM035422.1, from coordinate 131,343,864 downwards.
CATGCATATAGAAATATACATATTTTAGGTCTAGACCTTTAAGATTAGGGTTTTTGGGTTAAGGCATACATATAAGTCAATTAAATTTATATAAAGAGAAAACATAGAAAAAAATTAAAGAAAAATCTAAATATATAAATAATATATATATATATATATATATATATATATATATATATATATATATATATATATATATATATATATATATATATATATATATATATATAATAGGATAAGTATATAGATAAAGAAATATAAAAAGAACTAGTGTTTTAAATAATTCAATTAAATATATATAATTAAATAAATAAAAATAGGATTAATTAATGAAAAATCCGAAAATATAAATAAATAAATATATATATATATATATATATATATATATATATATATATATATATATATATATATATATATATATATATATATATATATATATATATATATATATATATATAGGGTTTTAGGTTTTTAGGATAAGGATTAGGGTTTTAGGTTTTTAGGATTAGGATTAGGGTTTTAGGGTTTAGGCATACATATAAGTCATTTAAATTTATATAAAGAGAAAATATAGAAAAAAATTAAAGAAAAAATATGAATATATAAATAAATCTATATATATAAAAGGGTTTTAGGTTTTTAGGATTAGGATTAGGGTTTAAGGGTTATAGGGTTTAACGAAAAATCTATATATATATATATATATATATATATATATATATATATATATATATATATATATATATATATATATATATATATATATATATATATATATATATATATATATATATATATATATATATATATATATATATATATATATATATACATATATATAATAGGATAATTATATAGATAAATAAATATAAAAAGTTCTAGTGTTTTAAATAATTTAATTAAATATATATAACTAAATATATAAAAATAGGATTAGTTAAGAAAAAATCTGAATATATAAATAGATATATATATAAAATAGGATTTTAGGTTTTTAGGATTTGGATTAGGGTTTTAGGGTTTAAGGAAAAATTTGAATAAATAACTACATATATATATATATATATATATATGTAATAGGATAATTATATAGATAAATAAATATAAAAAATACTAGTGTCTGAAATAACTTAATTAAATATATAATTAAATATATAAAAATAGTATGAATTAAGAAAAACATTGAATATATAAATAAATAAATATATATAAAATAGGGTTTTAGCTTTTTAGGATTAGGATTAGGGTTTTAGGATTTAAGGAGAAAATCTGAATAAATAAATAAATGTATATATAAAATAGGATAATTATATCGATAAAATATTATAAAGTACTAGTGTTTTAAACAATTTAATTAAATATATATAATTAAATATATAAAATTAGGATTGATTAAGAAAAAATTTGAATATATAGATAAAATAGGATAATTATATAGATTAGGATTTTAAGATTAGGGTTTTAGGTTTTTTTAGGTGTTTAAGTATTTAGATTTTAGTATTTGAGGTTTAAGTCTTTAAGAGTAAGATTTTTAGGTTTAATAAAAAAAACAAATGATCTAAAATGTCCATATTATAGCAGATGGCTTCTTTGGATCCGGAGGAGAGAATTGCATGTCCTTGTTCTCAGTGCAAGTATCAAATTTATTGGAAACGTCGGATTTGTACTGCACATGTTAGAGAGTATGGATCCTTTGATAGGAGTCGACTAGAAAACCTACGCTACCATTTGCATGGTTCCCCAGGTGAGCAGATGGACCCAAAGGACATTGCACCGGTAACCTCTCGTGGAAAAAAGAGAACAAAGAAGGACTTAGACGTAGAAGCAATTACTAATAATATTACATAGAATGAACATATGGAAGAGATGTTCCAAGCATTTTATGAGATGGACGAAGATCATGATGGTGGTGAAGATGTCGAGAGTTTCATGGACACAACATAATTTCCATGATCAGAAGTTGATGAAGAATATGAAAACATGCGAAGACTAGGTCGTTTACCACTTTACAATGGAGCAAAGATATCTCTACTACGTGCGTCACTCGTGATGCTCAATTTGCAATCCATTTATGGATGGTCAGATAGTAGTGTCACTGAATTGTTTTGGTAAGTGGAGAACAAATTGGCTTTCATTGTCCCTTATGCGGACCACGACTCGAAGTACGCTATTCCAAATCACTACGTAAAACTGTCTATGACGGACACCATAGATATTTGCCTGATGGACATGTTTTATGTGAATGACAAATTGGTCGACAAGCGCAATGCCAAATGAAAGCTAGCAATAGGAAAAAATTGTGGGATTCAGAAAATCCAGTGACTGGCATGAAGCAGTTGTCCATTTTTCATGAACTCCCTTATTGGAGTGAATTGTTGATCAAGCATTTGGTAGAACCGTTGCATATTTTTCAGAACGTGGGAGAGGTTCTTTGGAAAACTTTGATCAAAAGAAAGAAAGCAAAGCACAAAGGGAGGACTTAGAAGAGCGAGGTCATATGCAAGAGTTGCGGGCAATTACTAAGCCCAACGGAACGATATCATTACCTAGAGCTCCTTGGCTGCTTCGCAGGATGGAAGAGCAACAAGTGAATAAATCAATTTCAGAGACTCGGACACCTACTAGATGCATGAGGTGTCTAAAGACTGCTTTCATACAAAACGACGATCTTGGAGGGCTCAAGTCTCATGATTGGCACAAGTTTTTATAGTTTGTGATCCTTGTAGCCCTAAAGAAGATTGTCTTTCGGAGGATGTACGAAGAACCATTTATAAAATTAGTTCTTTAGTATGGTGGATCTCTTCTAAAGAGATAAATAAAGATAGCATAGAGAGTGCAAAACTCAATGCTATCGAAGCTGTTTGTATGGTAGAGAAATACTTTCCCACAAGTATTCTCACTATTCAACTTCATTTACTGGTTCATGTGGTAGATGAAGCTGCAATAGCAGGAACTGTCCATAGTCGATGGATGTTCTTCTTAGAGCGCTTCATGAGGACATTAAAAGGGTTTGTTCGATAGAGAGCACGTCCAGAGGCTAGCATGGCAGAGGGATGGCTTGTACAAGAGTCACTTGTACTCATAACTGAGTTTCTACATATGTCGGATCCCGAAATGTCTCGCTTATGGAGCGATCATGAAGATGTTCGTCTCATAGGCGATGAACCACAAGGTAAAGGATTGCAAAGGAAAATGGATGCAACTTTCAGAGAGAAGGCAATGAAGTTTTATAGTTAACTCTGAGCCTATGCAGAAGTGGTTAGAAAGGTATGAGCTTGCCAAGGAAACCAATGCAAAGGAAAGAGCTCAGTTTCGAAGGAATCATTCCACTTGATTTTTGCCTCTTCGAGAAAGTCTTAGACCTCTTCCACCTTTTCCAACGAGTAGATGGCTAGATACAGCGGTTTCACAAGTAAAGGTAGTGGGTGAAGATATCTTTGAAGAAGAAGAACTCGCAAAGGGATGTGATTAGGAGTATACTAAATACGGTGCACTATGGTCTCATGGATGACACTTTCAAATCGCATGAATCGATAAAAATAGGTCTACTTTTGATAGTGGGGTGATGGTGAACTTTTTGCAAAAAAGTAGCACGAGTGCAAGAGATGATAATGCTCAAGAAGGCCAGATAGATTATTGTGGTGTGATTCAAGATATCTTGAAACTATCTTTTAGGAAGTTTGATTATTTGTTTTTGATGTGAAATGGTTCAAAGTAGTCACCTCCGGAAGAAACACAACAATGAGGCGGGATAAAAGCGGTTTGCTTCACGTTGACTCCACAGAATTATGGACAGATAAAAGGGATACATTTGTACTTTCCGAACATTGCGAGCAAGTTGTTTTTATACCAGATTCAAAAGAACCAGAGTGGCTATTTGTTTTACAAGTTGCCCCACATAGTAGAAAAATTTGTGAGAACATAGATGTACAAGATAGTCCATCTGTAGTGGACTAAGAGGTTCATCTGATAGTCGAGGAGGAAGAGATCATTATTCGAGAAGAAGAGGTCATTGAAGAAGAGGTCATTGTTCGAGAAGATGAAGCAATAGATGATGATCAGGAAGAAACCAACATAGCAAGCCATTTAGAAGCCATCAATATAGAGATAGATATTCTCGGTGCATCGGATCTTGAAGAGGATGCTAGATTAGAGGATTTTTGAATAAAACACTTGTACGAAACTAGTTTTTGTTTTTGTTTTCTATTTATTCTCTATATTACCTTCATTATCACATGCTAATTATTTGAGTTCTTTTGTTACAGAGCAGGATGGGAGACACTCCTCCAGTCACTCCTCATTCCATGACAGAGGAGCAGTTTTTAGAGTTTATCTCTCAGATACCTCCCGCGTATATGGCCGTTGCATCACAATATTGGATCCCTCGTTGTAGCAATCCTCCCAGCCTCACTGCTGGCGAACTCACTCCTACCTGCCTTACTCCTGCCGGCCTCAGTCCCACCGGTGTCACTCCCGCCGGTATCACTCCTGCCGGTGTGACTCCCGCGGGTGGTGCTACTTCCACAAGAGGTATGTCTCCTGGCTTTGTGACTCCACCACGACCATCTTTTCAGCCATCTCCTACTGGGTCTAGTAGTAGACATGTGCGTTCGACGCCTCAGTGGGATACAGGTTCTGGCCCGTCTCGTAGGTCTAGGTCACGCTCTGGAGCAGGAGGTTCTAGGAGTGGATCTACAGGCAGGTCTGGAGGAGGTGGCTGTTGTGGAGGTAGTGCGACAGACGTTGTATCGCCCGCTTCTACTCCTAGGACGAGTACCTCAGATGTAGGTATGCCACGCAGTACACCACGTGGAACACCACGTACACCTTGAGGTGCTCATGACCATGATGAATCCAAGGTGTATAGTATCCAAGATGGAGCTCTAGTGACGGATGCGGCTGGCAAAGCAATGCGTGCACGTATACGACAGCTTTGCTCCATACAGTTTGGAGACTCCATCATGCTGAAATGGAGTGAACAAGATAAAGATCGGAAGAATTATATCACACAAATGATTTATCAGGATTTCCGACAGCTGATGGACAGCTCTTGTCAGTTCAGAGTGGATTCTGCATACCACACGTGAGGTTATGTCCCATCGATTATCAGAGGCTCGTGATGCTTTCAAAGCAGGCTTACCAAAGCCTGTATGGTTAGATGCTGAGGAGTGGGATCTGATTTGCGAGGAGCAGTAGCAGACTCCTGACCGATATCGCCAGCAGCGAGATGTCATAGCCACACAATTTGTTACGGTTGCACGGTCACATTTGGGCACCGGTGGATATGACGATGCATCATTTGTGTTAAGTTTCTCATGTATGTTCCTCTAATGTTTTGTATATTTGTTGCAGGAGCTGGGAATGGGTCATCCTCCAACACGAACAGAAGAGGCTTACGGATATCAGCACAGATTGACTGCACTATTGGAGGACTTGGAGGGACGCGGTGCGGTCATTTGATGGGAGTGTTTGCGATGAGGTGATTAATTTATAAACTTGGTTTTTACTTGTTTGTAATTTCATGTGAATTTATGTCATTCCACTAATGTTCTTTGTTTCAGGACTGTTGATATGGAACGTTCTTTGCATGTGTATGGCAGTGGCACACCAAAATTTTGTATTTGATTTTTATATGGCAATGAATTGCTTTGCCACATTTTGTAAAAGCGTCATATATGACAGTGGTTTGCCACACTCTTGTACATGCTTCATTTATGAAATATATCACTTTTTTTTGTACATGGTTCATGATTCATTCTGATTATCTTTTTTGTGTCCAATAATATTTATGTTTAATAAAATCATATTTCGGTTGACATTAGAGTACACATCACATGTACTCGGTTTTTTTTTGGGCAGAGTGTATTGTCTTTTGTTAAGCAACATCATGGTAATTTTGCTATAGCAAAAGACAACACACTTTGCCCAAAAAAATTTTTGCAAATATGGTCCTCGGTATACGTGATGGTACTCCTAGTAATGTCATCGGAATAAGCGTCGGTACACCTAGCGGGCGCCGATATACGCGACAGTGCACCCAGCAGAGGGGTCGGTATGGGCGTGGGTATGAGCATCAGTATTACCCACGCTTATACCGACGCCTATAAGGACGCCCATACTGACGCTCATACGGACGCCCATACCGGCGCTATAGTACAGATGTGCATACCGACAGCCACACCGACGTTGCGGAAAAAATAGCCGCGTTCATTTCCCTCGGTAAAAACCTTGGTATACAGCCGATCTGTTGTAGTGAATGTGAGTAGATCGAATAAGTTCTTCCAAACCTTTATTTAGAATATTGCTCCTTCTTGCAAAGGAAACTTTAGGAAAAATAACATAGTCAACATCTACTTCTCACTTGCCCTAAGCCTACCTAAAGAGAGGAGTACATCTAGAACAAGCTCCATTTCAATAGAAGAATCACATTGAAAGAGAATTTTAGGATACAGACATTTGCTTACTCCACAACCCTTTGATGCAGAACCAGAAACAAGGAAAACTTATAAAATATCAGTTTCTTGAAGACCCCCCTTTACTTCTTCATGAACAATAACTGACGAGGGATCTTCTCTTTTAAGTGCTTCATTTCATGGAAAAATAGATTTAGAATCAAAGAGCGCCTTATTAGAGTTCAAAGTCTGCAGAAGTGCATGAACATCAGAAGAAAAAAGAAGCAACTTCGAACACAACACAATACTAAACGTATTGCCAACTGAATATACAAAAGTAAATGACCCACTAAAGTTGTAGACGTATAAACAAGTGTTCACACAGATTACGCCCGAAATGGGGGGATGGGCCAAAATGTTCTTATTTTAAAGAAAAATTTCTTATTTTAAATGAAAAAGGTACGCATTATCAGTAACACTTTCCAACTAATGTTTTTATTCGGTTAGAAATTTCACCCGAGTTGCTATTGTCCCAAACCGCATCGCATAACAGAACATAGGTGTTGTTGTAGGCTTTGAGAACATAGGCGTTGCCAGAAAATGTTTTTTAATTTGGTCGTAAATTCTTAAGAGGTTGTTAATGCGCGGAGGACGGTCGCATAACCAAACGTAGGGGCTCTTTTAGGCTCAGAAAACTAGTGAAACCCAAAGCTATAGTGGAAACCTTTCAAATAGAAAATTCAATCCATTTGCCGACATTCCAGGTAAGCGCGAAATCCCTTGAATGAGAGTTCAGAGCTAATAGAGTAAAAGAGAGTCGTGTGCATAACCAAGGTGTGTCGGTGAGAGAGAGAGAGAGAGAGGAACACACGCATAGGTTAATGAGACAGGAATAGAGAATGCCAGATGCAGAAGAAAACATACAAATACAACTACATAAGCGAAGAAGAATGAGTATATATATATATATATATATATATATATATATATATATATATATATATATATATATACTCATTCTTCTTCGCTTATATATGGAACTTCTTCGTGAGAGAGTATATATATATATATATATATATATATATATATATATATATATATATATATATATATATATATATATATATATATATATACACTCTCACGAAGAAGTTCCACGTGCATGGCTTAACAGCACTCATGTAATGAAGAGATATGTTTGGTACATTTGTAGATAGATAAACATTATCAAACTGGACATTCTGGGCATATATCTTATGAATTTGAGAGCACTCATGTATAGTAAACATCTCTTTGATACATTTGTAGGCGGATGAACTTTCTCAAGAAAGATTTTGTTCAGTGGACCTGCTTATACAAAGCCCCATAATTTAATGAGAGTTCCAAAGAACAGTTTGTGGTGCATGCTATACAGTTTTTGTGTACTATGTGTGAGGCGCATAACCTTAACATACTTTATATCCGAGTTATAATATGTCTTGTTACTTCTGGTCACCATGGGTAGTCCATCCCATGCAATTTCAAATGCCACCACTCTAGGGCAACACGAAATGTTCCCTTAGATTCATTTCACACTACTACCAATACACTCCAAATATCCCATGGTTTATAGAATATATGGGTTTCAGTACAATTGACCATAGAGAACAAATTTATTTTACATAAGGTAAATACTAGTCAATGTTTTCTTTTGGAATGCATAATACATGGTGGATACACCTGTATCGAGTTTGATATATGTTCGAGCGATATTGCATTGATTCGATTGTTAGAACTTGACAACTTTAACTATGCAAAGGGTAATGCTTTCACTCCCATTAATCTAAACGGGGATATTTGTATATGAAATTATTGTTTTGATAATCAACTATATTACTGGTTGCACTACTCTTTTGATATCATTGCTGCCATGTTTTAGAAAATGAATTATTGATGCCATGTTCTAGAAAAAGAATGATAGATGCCATGTTTTTTAAAAAGAACTATTGATGCCATGTTCTAGAAACAGAAACAGTATATATCTAGCTGATGACTTTTTGTACTTTCTTTTTATTTTCACCATCGAAGTTACACTATGTATTTCTTTCTTTGGTAGAAAATTCACACCTGAAAGCTGCGCCTTGTTAATTTCGCCCTTGTTTTTAATATTTGCATGTAAATATTAAAAAATACTAAATACAAGATGGATTCATATGGAAAGGTTTTTGTTATCCTATAATCAAAAGAGAACTTTGTGTATGTATCATAGCTCCAATTATTATTGTAAGTGTTTCTATCTGCTATGCTATCTATAGTCACTATTACATGAAGTCTGAGATGTTGATGTTCCCTAAGTGAAGCAGTTCTATGCATGGTAACTGATGGACTAGTGTCCTTAAACACACTTTTCTCATTTTAACCTCTTTAATGGGTTGTTTATGCATCTTAGACTCATTGAAAATGACATCACTACTTTTGATAACTAACCGTGCTTTATGATCCCATAAGTGATATCCAAATTGAAATTCTCTCCCATATCCAAGAAAAAATGCATTTCTTTGACTTATGGTCCAACTTTTGGCAAAGATTATCAGGTATATGAACATATATATGCTTGACACCCAAAAACTCAAAGATGAACATAATATGGTGGCTCCCCTGTCCATAGTACTATGTGAAAGGTTAATCACATGAACTACAGTGAATACTGCTTTCTCCCAAAAGCCTTGTAAAAGGTTTAGATGATGTAGCATAGAAACCATTGGATCTTCAATAGTTCTATTCATCCTTTTAGCTACAACATTTTATACCAGGGTATAAGGAACTCTAAACTCGTTAGGAACTCATGTAGGCTGAAAGAAAAGGCTGAATTCATGTGAGGTATAATCAACCCCATTATTTGAATGTAAAGCCTTAAGCTTAGTTACATTTTAAGTCTCAATTGAAGAAAGCCATTTTCAGAAAAATAGGGAATACATGATCCTTGGATTTGATAGGATATACCCAAAATCTTCTAATAGCATAATCTATGAAAGTGGAAAAGTAAAGAGAACCACCCAATGACCTTCTGTAAATAGGACCACACATACCTATATGAATGCGATCTAGTGGCTGAATTGAAGATTCAATGGGCATTTTATGCACATTCCTAGTTTGCTTTCCATATTGACAATTCTAAAGAAATGAAAAATCAGAGAAAGATAACACACCTAAGTAGCCATAATGAGAAAGACTTTCCATTCCACTATGAGATATAAGGCTCAAATTGCCACACCAAATACAAGTCATAGGCTATTGAGTAAGTGCTAACAAGTGTTCTTTCAATGATACAAATAAAGGATAAAGTGAGCCAACTTTGCTTCCTTTTGCAATAACCATATTTTCCTTTGATATGCAAAAGGAATGAGCATAGAAGAACACATTGTAACTAAGGTCATCAAGTTGACCAATTGACATTAAAGTACATGATAAGTGAGGTACATGGCATACATTATGTATAATAAATTTTGAACTATCAATGAACTACACAAGTACATCTCCAATCCTGACAATGTGTCACTCCTAAGAGTCACCAAGTCTTACATTACCAAGAGACTTTGCTGCATAAGTAGAGAACCATTGTCTATGTGTCGTAACATGGAAAGAAGCACTAGAATCTAGCAACCATGTGTGGGAAAGACAATGAGCCATAAGAGCCTTAGTAGGCACAATACTTTCAAGTGTCAAAACCTCAACATCATAAAAAATAGCATTGATTTCTTGAATCTTCATAGTTGAAGTACATGGTACAGGTACTTGTTTAACGTGCCCATCAACATTCTATCCTTAACTTTAGCATTCTTTAATGCATAGCCGTCTTTCTTTGTGGGTCCTTTCTTATGAAAATAATGGCATTCAATATCCCTCTTCCATGATTTAAGTGTACTCTTATTCGTATGAATCTCCTCACTCAAGAGTGCTCCACATATGTCATTATAAACCAATTTACCACCATGTGCATTATTGCTAATAGTTGTGCAAAATGTATCCCATGATGATGGCAAGTGCATATCAACAAGATTCCTTTCATTTCATTATCCATCTCCATTTGCTAAGCCTATAACTGAAAGAATAAAACATCAAACATATTTAGATAAGCAACATATCTCTGTACTTCATGCAAACTTCATATAATTTTTTCATAAGATACACTTTATTCGATATTGTTTCCTTTTCATATGTGTTGCATAACTTCTTCCATATCTCCTTTGGTATTTCAAAGTCCAATATTGTAAAGTACACATTATCTTTGAGGTGGCTTCAAATGTTAGAGCTAACAATTGCATCCAACGTATCCTGATCATCTTCAACCATGTGAGTAGGCTTCTTTGAGATTCCCTTTACTAGCTTACGGCAATTGGCTCCTCTAAATTAGCACATCTTTACTCTAATTCTTCCATAGAGAAAAGTTGGTCCCATCACATTTTCAGATCTCAAAATGCTCTTTTTCCTGCAAGTTGTAGCTCCTCTAGGGAATACTTTCACTAGAACCTGATTCACTAGACATGCTTGAGATCTCTAATGCCATGATGATAGAGAACTGACTAGAATCATAATAGATCTAGAATAGTCCAAACACTACTAAAGCTAAAAAAAGGATAACGGAGTGTCAAATTCTAGGAAAACTTCAAAAGATTCTTCACAAGAAAATGGACAAATGAAGGGCAATGAAAAACCAAAAGGATTATATGAGAATTTATGTGCTCACATGAAAAGGTGTGTCATGGAGTAAAATCGACGTTTGTATAGTTAAAAGAAAAATAAAAACTAAAATTTGGAGAAACTTTAGAAGTGAAGTATTTCAGTGCAGTGCACCACAATGGACTCTCCTTCTCAAGAGCTCCATGATGATACCCTCGAAGTAGAAATCCAAATGCAACACATAGCACTTCGCACAAAGACGATAGAATACATAGAAAATCACACTACACGTGGTGCACAAACACAGCCTTCATGGGCTTTCCAAATACCTTTACAAATACAATTTATGGCTGACCACGCCACTATATGTTTTAAAAAAGAACATATACAAAAGTGTCCTATGACCATCTACCCTTTTACATGGACACTAATGGTAACAATACATATACACATACATATTTATTTATTTATTCATTTATTTTCATTCATAATACTTTTATGAACGTGAAGGTTACTATCTGAAAAGTTTTTACCAAGCAACAATATTCTTGCTACATCACATGATGAAAGTAGAAGATAATAAACAATCTTGGAATAGATTATCATATTATACATGCACACCCTAATGATTGTATTTTTTTACAGAGGTGAATATGTAGACTTTTTGACATGTGCAAAATGTCAATCTCCTTGATATAAGGATGAAGAGCATAAAATCCCAAAAAACGTATTCAGATATTGTGCATTAGATCCATGAATTAAACATATGATTCAAAGCCCTGAATTATCATAACTTTTGACAAGGGAATTTGATCATAATAGTACTCATGGAGTAAAGAGAATTCCAATAGATAGTGTAGCTTTTAAACATTTTGATTCTAGGTGGTTTGTTTTTGCAGAAGAGCCACACAAATCTAAAGTTAGGTGTTTCATTACATGGGGTTAATCCATTTTTTTCTGAAACCTAGTAAATGGTCAGCGTGGCTAGTTGTTGTCATCAACTACAACCTCTAACCATACCTTAGCATTAAGAAAGAAATTTAATGCTTTCACTTTGAGTCGTAGGAAAAAGACAAGTTAAAGACATGAATGTATCTCTTGCTCTTCTCATTGACAATCTCGAAAAGTTATAGAAAGGTTTTAGTTTTATTGATGTGTCCAAAAGCATTAATCAAAGACATGTCATGGTTTGTGGAATTGTGGCTTGGACTACACACAATTTTTTAGGATATGGTATCTATTGATGTAATGTTGTATTTTTTTATTTTAATATGTATATATAATTGTGTGTGATTAAATCTAATTATGTGTTTTTGGTTTTCATGCATGCAACAATATGTACAAAGGGATATAAGGCTTTTCCTTATTCTGGTGACTTGTCAAGATCAATCTATAGAAAGAATATCAACAAAAATATTTATCTTTGACATCGATGACTCTTGCCTAATGATCATCCATTACGAGGAAAAAGAGAAGCTATACATTCTAATGAGAAAATTGAAATATTTTAATGTAAAAAACAATGACACCTATGGATGGGTATCGAAAATGAGTAGAAGGGCCTCTTATAGATAGACAATCAAAAATCTTCAGTGATGCTGAGGATGATAAGAATATGAAGATTACGGATGAAGGATAATTGTCACTAGCAGAGAATATGTTGATATGGTTTCCTTCGGAGTATTAGATAGAATATCTACATCCTCTTGATCCTATGCATATTCAAGAATGTTGCTTATTCCTTAGGGAAACATCTTCTTAGCTTAAAAGGCACAACAACATCAACAAATGATTTAAATGATAAAAAATCAAAACTAACTTTATGTCCAATTTCTGATAAAAATTGATAGGAAACAACTTATGAACCTCATCATTGGACACTTACCATAAACAAGATGCAAAGTTTCAACAATAGGACTCAATTGATTCGAGCACTTACATCATATGGAGCATATTTCCAAAAGATTTTTACTTTGGGTGAAAGGAGCTTGTCTAGGTTAAAGCCACATGATTGAAATACATTTTGGGAACATATTCTACTTGTCGTTATCGATGGATGTACAATTAAAGGAGTACAGGATGTGATTTTTTATGTTGGATCACTTATAAGTTATTATTATAGTATTATGTTTAGTATATAAGACTATTTTATATCTTTTCTTTATGAGTTAAGTTCTTTATAATTTAATTTATGATTGATAATAGCTGGATCACATGAAAAGATATCGACCAAGACTCGATCCCACAAAAGAAACATGAATGCATCGAGCTACCATTTGTGATGAAGAAAGAGCTTCCAACATCATTTTCGGGTATTTGGCTTCATTTTTTGATGCATCTTGTGGATGAAAAAGAGACGTGAGGAATTTCAAACACTCGATGGATATTTTGGTTGGAGTGATTTATGGGCATATTAAAAGATTATGTGCGAAAAAGAAGAAACTTAAAATATCTATGTAAAAAGGATGGATGTATATGTTAGTGAATACGTTTACATACTTCATGAAGAAGTTCCACGTGCATGGCCTAAGGATGGGCCAAAATTTTCTTATTTTAAAAGAAAAAGTTCTTATTTTAAATGAAAAAGGTACGCATTGTCAGTAACACTTTCCAACTAATGTTTTTATTCGGTTAGAAATTTCACCCGAGTTGCTATTGTCCCAAAGCGCATCGCATAACAGAACATAGGTGTTTTTGTAGGCTTGAGAACATAGGCGTTGCCAGAAAATGTTATTATTTGGTCGTAAATTTTTAAGAGGTTGTTAATGCGCCGAGTACGGTCGCATAACCAAATGTAGGTGCTCTTTAGGCTCAGAAAACTAGTGAAACCCAAAGCTATAGTGGAAACATTCAAAGAGAAAATTCAATCCATTTGCCGACATTCAAGGTAAGAGCGAAATCCCTTGAATGAGAGTTCAGAGCTAATAGAGTAAAAGAGAGTCGTGTGCATACCCAAGGTGTGTCGGCGAGAGAGAGAGAGAGAGAGAGAGAGAGAGAGAGAGAGAGAGAGAAGAACACACGCATAGGTTAATGAGACAGAGATAGAGAATGAGACATGCAGAAGAAAACATACAAATACAACTACATAAGCGAAAAAGAATATATATATATATACACTCACAGAAATAGATTGCCCCACATATGTCCATTACTTAAGCATTACCTTCTTCTACATATAGAAAATCATACATTTAGTCCTACAATTAAATTGGGCTAGAACTATCATTCATTTCTTTATTTTTCACAATGTCTCACAATACCTTCAAGCATATAGCCTTTCATTTCTTTATTATGATATGCTTTACATGAAAATGTTTACTATTCTCAAGTTACTTATGAGTCTAGTCTTATATTTAGCTTGTGACCAGAAGCTATCTAATGTACATAACTATTGATTGGTCTAAAAATTATAAATGTAAATCTCAAACCCATTGTATTTGTATTTCACTGAGAACATTGAATTCAAATTTTAATACCTAGGAAATGTCAGGGAGCATTTAACTTGAAAGGGGAGGTGAAATGTAGATACGGAGATAGGTTTAGATTGAATGCCTTACATCTCCAGGAGAACGCTAACACTTCTCGTATTTGTTTGTGCCATGGAAATAAATGAGAACATCTCTTTGTGCACAAAGGCTCAGCTCATCCCCGAATATATCAGGGATGTTCATCTGGAACTCTTTTCTCATTCGCCGCCTCTCAAGGAACATCAACTTTGCGTCTCCAATTCATAAGAAATGTTAGATAAATAATAAGAGCTAGAATATTAACAACAATTGAGGAAAATCGTATGCTATAGCCATGATCGAAAACCGTATGCCATAGCCATGATCGAGTCAATTTCGTGGTCCTTTATCTTCATATGTTACGAACTCAATGTTTTTTCATGATTTTCATCTTAAGTTTCGTTCCAACAAAGAGAACAAACTACTTCATCATCTAGCTATATACATTAGGAACTTAACAGCACTCATGTAATGAAAAGATATGTTTGGTACATTTATAGATAGATAAACATTATCAAACTGGAAAATTATATATTATGAATTTGAGAGCACTCATGTATAGTAAACATCTCTTTGTTACATTTGTAGGTGCATGAACTGTTTCAAGCAAGATTTTGTTCACTGGACCTGCTTATACAAAGCCCCATAATTTAATGAAATTTCCATAGAACATTTTGTGGGGCATGCTATACATTTCTTGTGTACTATGTGTGAGGGGGATAACCTTAACATGCTTTATATGCCAACTGTAATATTTATTGTTACTTCTGGTCACCATGGGTAGTCCATCCCATGCAATTTCGAATGCCACCACTCTAGGGCAACACGAAATGTTCCCTTAAATTCATTTCACACTCCTACCACAGCACTCCAAATATCCCATGGTTTATAAAATATATGGGTTTCAGTACAATTGACCATAGAGAACAAATTTATGTGACATAAGGTAAATACTGGTCAATGATCTCTTTCGGAATAGTGGATACACCTGTATCGAGTTTGATATATGTTTGAGCGATATTGCATTGATTCAATTGTTAAGACTTGACAACTTTAACTATGCAAAGGGTTATGCTTTCACTCCCATGCATTAATCTAAACGGGGATATTTGTATATGAAACTATTGTTCTGATAACCGATTATATTACTGGTCGCTCTACTTTTTTGATATCATTGCTGCCATGTTTCAGAAAATGAATTATTGATGCCATGTTCTAGAAAAAGAATGATTGATGCCATGTTTTAGAAAAAGAGTTATTAATGTCATGTTCTAGAAATAGAAACAGTATATATCTAGCTGATGACTTTTTAAACTTTCTTTTTATTTTCACCATCGAAGTTACACTATGTATTTCTTTCTTTGGTAGGAAATTCACACCTTAAAGCTGCGTCTTGTTAATCTCGCCCTTGTTTTTAATATTTGCATGTAAATATTAAAAAATACTAAATGCAAGATGGATTCATATTGAAAGGTTTTTCTTATCCTATATCCGAAAGGGAACTTTCAGTATGTATCATAGCTGCAATTATTATTGAAAGTGTTTCTATCTGCTATGCTATCTATAGTCACCATTACATGAAGTCTCAGATGTTGATGTTTTGGATTCAAAATAAAAATCGTTAAAATACTATTGATACGATGTAATTTGCAACATATTTGATTTTAAACCGCTTGAAACTAAAAATAAGATATGTTCCATTAGTGGGTTATCATATTAAGTAAGTTGCTACGTATGTAAGTCTTGGACATGAATATTTGTGGACTGATATGATCGGAGATTCTCTTGAACTTACCGAAGTGTAGCAGTTCCATGCATGCTAACTAGTGGACTAGTGTCCTTAAACACACTTTTCTCACTTTAGCCTCTTTAATGGGTTGTTTATGCATCTTAGACTCATTGAAAATGACATCATTGCTTTTGATAACTGACCGTGCTTTATGATCCCATAAGTGATATCCAAATTGAAATTCTGTCTCATATCCAAGAGAAAATGCATTTCTTTGACTTATGGTCCAACTTTTGGCAAAGACTATCAGGTATATGAACATATATATGCTTGACACCCAAAAACTTAAAGATGAACATTATATGGTGGCTTCCCTATCCATAACTCTTGTGCCACTTTTAGACCTTTGGTAGTACTGTGTGAAAGGTTAATCACATGAACTATAGTGAATATTTCTTTTTCCCAAAAGCCTTGTAAAAGGTTTGGATAATGTAGCATAGAAAATACTCGATTTTCAATAGTTCTATTCATCCTTTTAGCTACAACATTTTGTACCGGGGTATAAGGAACTCTAAACTCATTAGGAACTCATGTAGACTGAAAGAAAAGGTTGAGATCATGCGAGGTATACTCAACCCGATTATCTGAATGTAAAGCCTTAAGCTTAGTTCCCTTTTAAGCCTCAATTGGAGCAAGCCATTTTCAAAAAATAGGGAATACATTGTCCTTGGATTTGATAGGATATACCCAAGATCTTCTAATAGCATAATCTATGAAAGTGAAAAATTAAAGAGAACAACCCAATGATCTTCTGTACATAGGACCACACATACCTGTATGAATGTGATCTAGTGGCTGAATTGAAGAGTCAATGGGCATTTTATGCACATTCCTAGTTTTCTTTCTATATTGATAATGCTAACGAAATGAAAAATCGGAGAAAGATAACACATGTAAGTAGCTAGAATGAGAAAGACTTTCCATTCCACTATGAGATATATGGATCAAATGGCCACACCAAATACAAGCCATAGGCTATTAAGTAAGTGCTAACAAGTGTTCTTTCAATGATACAAATAAAGGATAAAGTGAGCCAACTTTGCTTCGTTTTGCAATAACCATATTTTCCTTTGATATGCAAAAGGAACAAGCATAGAGGAACACCTTGTAACGAAGGTCATCAAGTTGACCAATTCACATTAAAGTACATGATAAGTGAGCTACATGGCATACATTATGTATAGTAAAGTTTGAACTATCAATGGACTGCACAATTACATGTCCAATCCTGACAATGTGTCACTCGTAAGAGTCACCAAGTCTCACACTACCAAGAGACTTTGTTGCATAAGTAGAGAACCATTCTATATGTGTCATCACATGGAAAGAAGCATTAGAATCTAGCAGCCATGTGTGGGAAATACAATGAGCCATAAGAGCCTCACTAGGCACAATACTTTCAAGTGTCAACACCTCAATATCTACAAAAATAGCATTGATTTCTTGAATCTTCATAGTTGAAGTAGATGGTACCGGTACTTGTTTAACATGCCCATCAACATTCTATCCTTTACCTTTAGCATTCTTTAATGCATAACCGTCTTTCCTCATGTGTCGTTTCTTATGAAAATAATGGCATTCGATATCCCTCTTCTGTGAATTAAGTCTACTCTTATTCCTATGAATCTCCTCACTCAAGAGTGCTCCACATATGTCATTATAGACCAATTTACCACCATGTGCATTATTACTAATACTTGTGCAAAATGTATCCCATGATGATAGTAAGTGCATTTCAACAAGGCTCCTTTCATTTCATTATCCATCTCCATTTGCTAAGCCCATAACTGAAAGAATAAAACATCAAACATATTTAGATAAGCAACATATCTATGTGCTTCATGTAAAGTTCATATAACTTTCTCATAAGATACACTTTATTTGATATTGTTTCCTTTTCAGATGTGTTGCATAACTTCTTCCATATCTCCTTTGGTATTTCAAAGTTCAATATTGTAAAGTAGATACTATCGCTAAGGTGGCTTCGAATGGTAGAGCTAGCAATTTCATCCAACGCATCCCGATCATCTTCAACCATGTGAGTAGGCTTCTTTGAGATTCCACTTACTAGCTTGTGGCCATTGGCTCCTCTAAATTAACACATCTTTAATATAAGTCTTCCATAGAGAAAAGTTGGTCCCATCAAATTTTTAGATCTCAAAATGCTCTTTTTCTTGCAAGTTGTAGCTCCTCTAGGGAATACTTGCACTAGACCCTGATTCACTAGACATGCTTGAGATCTCTAATGCCATGATGATAGAGAATTGACTAGAATCATAATGGATCTATAATAGTCCAAACACTACTAAAGCTCAAAAAAGGATAACAGAGTGTCAAATTCTGGGAAAAAAATCAAAAGATTTTTCCCAAGAAAATGGACAAATGAAGGGCAATGAACAACCAAAAGGATTATATGAGAATTATGTGCTCACATGAAAACGTGTGTCATGGAAAAAAATCAATGACTGTATAGTTAAAAAAAAAACTAAAATTTGGAGAAACTTTAGAAGTGAAGTATTTAAATGGCAGTGCACCATAGTGGGCTCTACTTCTCAAGAGCTCCATGATGATACCCTCGAAGTAGAAAATTGAGATCCAAATGCCACATATAGTACTCCGCACAAAGACTATAGAAGACATAGAAACTCACACTACACATGGTGCGCAAACACATACTTCTTGGGTTTTCCAAATGCGTTTACAATTACAATTTATCGTTGACCACGTCACTATATGTTTTAAAAAAGATCATATCCAAAAGTTTCTGATGACCATCTAGCCTTTCACATGGACACTAATGGTAACAATACATATACACATACATATTTATTTATTTATTCATTTATTTTCATTCATAATACTTTTTTCATGAACGTGCAGGTTACTATCTGAAAAGTTTTTACCCAACAACAATATTATTGCTACATCACATGATGAAATGAAGAAGATAAACAACAATCTTGGAATAGATTATCATTTTATACATGCACAGTCTAATGATTGTACTTTTTTATAGAGGTGAATATGTAGACTTTTTGACATGTCCAAAATGTCAATCTCCTTGATATAAGGATGAGGAGCATAAAATCCCAAAAAAGGTATTCAGATATTGTGCATTAGATCCATGAATTAAACATATGATTCAAAGCCCTGAATTACCATAACTTTTGACACGGGCATTTGATCATAAAAGTACTCATGGAGTAAAGAGAATTCCAAGAGATACTGTAGCTTTTAGACATTGATTCTAGATGGTTTGTTTTTGCACAAGAGGCACACAATCTAAAGTTAGGTGTTTCATTACATGGGGTTGATCCATTTTTATATGAAATCTAGTAAATGGTCAACATGGCTAGTCGTTGTCATCAACTACAATCTCTAACCATACCTTAGCATTAAGAAAGAAATTTAATGATTTCACTTTTATTCCTAGGAAAAAGGCAAGTTAAAGAGATGAATGTATATCTTGCTCTTCTCATTGAGAATCTCGAAAAGTTATAGAGAGGTTTTAATTTCATTGATGTATCCAAAAGCATTAATCAAACACATGTCATGGTTTGTGGAATTGTTGCTTGGACTACACACAATTTTTCAGGATATGGCATTTGTGGATGTAATGTTGTATTTTTTTATTTTAATATGTAAATATAAATGTATGTGATTAAATCTAATTCTATTTTTATGGTTTTCATGCATGCAAGGATATGTACAAAGGGATATAAGGACTCTTGCCTAATGATCATCCATTACGAGGAAAAAGAGAAGCTATACATTCTAATGGAAAAATTGAAATATTTTTATGTCAAAAACAAATGACATGTGTGGATGGGTATCAAAAATGAGCAGAAGGGCCTCTTATAGATACACAATAAAAAACTCTTAGTGATGATGAAGATGATAAGATATTAAGATTACAAATGAAGGATAATTGTCACTAGCAGAGAATATGTTGATATGGTATTCTTCGGAGTATTAGATTGAATATCTTTATTTTCTTGATCCTATGCATATATTCAAGAATATTTCTTATTCCTTAGGGAAACAACTTCTTAGCTTAAAAGAAACAACAACATCAACAGATGATTTAAATGATAAAAAATCAAAACTAACTTCATGTCCAAATTTGGATAAAATTTGATAGGAAACACGTCATGAACCTCATCATTGGACACTTACCATAAAGAAGATGCAAACTTTCAACAATAGGATTCAATGGATTCGAGTACTTACATGATATGGAGCATCGTTCCAAAACATTCTTACTTTGGATGAAAGGATCTTTTCTAGGTTAAAGACACATGATTGGAATAAATTTTAGGAACATATTCTACTTGTCGTTATCAATGGATGTACAATTAAAGGAGTACAAGATGTGATTCTTCATGTTGGATTGCTTATAAGTTATTATTATAGTTTTATGTTTAGTATATAAGACTATTTGATATCTCTTCTTTATGAGTTAACTTCTTTATAATTTAATTTATGATTGATAATAGCTAGGTTACATGAAAAGATATTGACAAAGACTCGATCCCAGAAAAGAAACATGAATGCAGCGAGCAACCATTTGTGATGAAGAAAGAGCTTCCAACATCACTTTCGGGTATTTGGCTTCATTTATTGATGCATCTTCTGGATGAAAAGGAGATGGGAGGAGTTATAAACACTCGATGGATATTTTGGGTGGAGTGATTTATGGGCATATTAAAAGGTTATGTGCGAAAAAGAAGAAACTTAAAGGATCTATGTAAAAGGGATGGATGCTTGAGAAGTGTGAGTACTATGTTAGTGAATACATTGACATACTTCATGAAGAAGTTCCACGTGCATGGCCTAAGGATTCTTCTTCAAAACTGATCGATGAGTTATAATCATATGAGCGAGTTCCATTTCAATTTACATTGCAAGAAAAAGTGATATGTCTACTTTTATTGCATAAAATTAACGAATGCATGGAAGCATTAGTTAATGAATATAAATAAGAACTTTAGGATGAACCATATCCTCCTATCCAATGAATCGATGCTAATAATGAACCAATCTTAGATGAAAATAGGGAGTTAATTTTAGGTTGTGAAAGAAAGGTAATTTGATTCTACTTGTATTCTATTTTTGTGCATATATCTATATATTTTTCTCTTCTAGTAGTTTAGGTTTTACTGTAGGCCCTAATATTCACTAATATGTACACTTATGGAAGACTTTTTTAGAATCAAAGTTATTGATTTTTTGCTTAAAGTTGAGGATTCTAGCATTTTTTCTTCTTTTAAGTAATTATCACATGATCGTTCAATAGATATGAACTTTGTAGAAAGAAAATGTCACTACCTAGGACTCATTCTTGGTATCTATGAAATATGGTTTCGTATCTTTGAGCAGGTAAAACAATATATATATGTTTTATGATATAGTTTATTGTTTTTCTTAAGAACTTAATAATGAAGTTTTTTTTTCTATTTTGGTAAGTTACATTGAAGGAAGATTAATTTTGAGTTGAGTATAAACGTAATAACTCTAAATTGAGAAGGAAATCATCTAGGTTATGCGAAATTGACTCTTTGAAAATAATGCATTTAACAAGAGAACTGTATATCCTTCCCCGTTCATATTGAAAACGCATTTTTTTTATAACACCCCCAAAGCTCATCCTTTTTGGCAAGTCATTCATGTTCAATGTAGAGGTCAGTCATTGCTTGATAACTTTATTGTTAGAGAGATTGAAGAAATTCATGTTGATGATTCATCATGAAATATTGATTTACCGGCATATTAGAGAGAGAGTAGAATAATTTTATATGACATCAATAATAATCTACTTGATGAGAACATCTACTTAAGGAGAACGATAATACTCTATGTCGTGATTTCTATAGATGATGAAGAGGAAATACTAATCATAGATATTAGTCCATTAACAGATGATGTCATTTACGAGAACATAGATTTAACAAAAAAAGAACTAATAGAAATCAAGAAGGATAATAAATATGAGACTATATCGATGTCTTACAAAAATGATGGCAATAATCTAACCACATGAGTATATTGGATAGTACATCCCCTTCTATTCGTTTGGAATATGAAATAAGTCCTGACATAGAGATGAAATATATTTTTCTAGGCTAGAACATTATGCTTGATGAAAGACATTACATTTTCTTTAAAGATCTCTATAGCTATCTAACTCGAGTTAGCAATCGTTAAATTTAATCATTTGAATGAGTATCTCATAGTAAAATCCCTTTTATTCAAATATTTTCAAGGAAAAAAATCACTCCCATGTATGTATACATGTGTTCTATGTACATCTATGTATACACATGAGTGTGATCTATGCATGTATATGTATGTGCGTGTGTGTGTATGTATGTATGTATCTATGTATGTATGTATGTATGTATGTATGTATGTATGTATGTATGTATGTATTTATGTATGTATGTATGTATGTATGTATGTATGTACACTACAAGGAATACGGGCGTATAGCGATGGTTAATGCAACACAATTTTGTCACTATAAAATTGCAAAATGCGTCGTAATGAGCATCGCTCGCAGACCCTCGATTAAACGACGAGCCGAATGACATTTTTTGCACTTGTGGTGCGATGGGGTTTGCGACGCTCGCATAGAGTATCGCTAACATGACGGTTTTAAAAAGCATCACATAAGCGATATTTTTTACGTCGCATAAGCGATGCTTTATGGACGTCGCTTATGCGACACCAACTCTACGCGTAGCATCACTTACACAACGGTCTGTTGATGCAAAAAAATTAAAACATTGGAGGCTCTTCGATCGGCATTTTCACGCATCTGATTGAAGAGCTCTCCAACGTTTGCAATTGCGTTGCGCTTACGAGCTAAAGCAAGTATATGCAGAATTGTTGTTTTGCCTAAGCTCTCTCTTATTGTCTCCGTCTGTCTCTGTTTCTCTCTTTCTACATCTTTATCTCTTTGAATTCTCTCTCTCTCTCTGTCTCTCTCTCTCTCTCTCTCTCTTTATTGCAGGTTATTGAAGAAGCTAACCAAGCAAAAAGTATGGCTAACTATTGTAACTACAATTTCTATTCTTTTTATATCATTCGAATTGTGTTATTTTCATTAGATAGCATACTCACAATTATTCGTATGCACTTATACACTTATACATGATGAAGATGCACTTTTACACATATACATATATACACATACACATACACACACATATTCACACACAAATACATGTGCACATACACTTAGACATACACACATATACACACAAATACACATGCACATACATACATATACACACACATACATATACACTTAGGTACACACATATGAATGAATTATATAATTAAAGTATTAAAACACATGCTTAATATAAACAATAATAACAATCAATAGAACACTTGTGAATGATTTGAAATGATTGTTTCTCGTTGTCGCTCAATATCCTAAGCATAATATGAAGTCAACCCTAAGTACTTTGAGTGAAATGTTCTTCTTGGTTCTCCTAATTGTTGACTCTAGTTCTTGAAATGTTACAGAAGTTCAAGTTTGCCAACATCTATATATCTACATCTTGAGAATACAACATAAACACCCAACACACATGCAACTTTGCATCGGTATATTTATTGCGATATTATTGGTTAAGATTTCAATCATCCACAATTTACTAGAGTGGGTCATAATTCATGAGTAGTTGCTTACATGGATATAGGTGTCATGAGATTTGGAGAACTTTAAAGAGAATTTTTAAAAATATTGAAATGAAAAAAACAACATATTGGGTGTCATTAGCGAGTATGAATATGATGTTTGATATTCAAGAACTTTCTTCATTAATTCACCCTTTGAATCATCGACATGCACAATAGCGAAAGGTACAAGAACTCTCTTCATTTATTCACCCTTGGAATTGTTGAAATGAAAAATGATTACTCCTACTCTACCACAATCACAAATGTAACAAGCTAAGGAGGAAGGAACAAAAGATAACAAAAAATTATGAATGAATTAAAATGGAAATGGAAATGACTTACATAAGATGCTCTAAGAGCATGGAGCCTTCATGAAGAGAGAAAGCACACTCTTGGCAATGAGCTAGAGTGGAATGACTTGTGTGGAGTGAAGGGAGGCCTTGCTTATATGGAGTTTGGGAGAATTCCCTTGCGTGTGGGATAAGTGAACTTGCATGAGAATGAAACTAGCTTTGGACAAAAGGGTGGAGCATGGAACTCTCAACACCCCCCTCCATGTGATGACCCTTTTGTTTTTAATATTGGGGACTAGTGACATATGGGATCACTTAGTCCATGGGTTTTTAGGATCCAAGGACATATGGGATCCTTGGACATAAGTTTGAAATATGGGATCCAAGGGGGTTTTAATAGGATCTATTGTCGAACTCCTCGTCTAGCTCATCAGGTTCGGTAGCCTCTGCATGTGAGAGACAAGGATCCATATGGGGTGGTAGGCATGGGCAAATTTTATAATGCCAAGCTCCGATCAAGA
Source organism: Ceratopteris richardii (assembly GCA_020310875.1). NCBI lineage: Eukaryota > Viridiplantae > Streptophyta > Polypodiopsida > Polypodiales > Pteridaceae > Ceratopteris > Ceratopteris richardii. Next base: position 131,319,012 of record CM035422.1, on the reverse strand, counting down.
ACATGTAGAGGAAGAGGAAACGGAGGAGAACTGTGGTGATAGGGTTCTTCCATCTGCAAATATCAGAAAACCACCTCCCAATGGCGATCATACCCGACAGAACACCCAAGATCCTGAACCCGTTGTCGGAGAGATTCTCTCTCCTATGTGGATATTACATTCCTTTATCTTTACATATGAATTGTGTGGAACTTATGGATTGCAATATTGAAGGCATGATGCAGCAACAGAAGGATTCACATATTTTTCTCATGGATTGGTTTGAACGATTTCCCCAGTACAAGGGCCGAGAATTTTATATCACGGGTGAAAGCTATGCAGGGCATTATATTCTACAGCTTGCGGAATTGGTATATGAAAAGAACGTTAAGGCAGTAAAGAACCCTGAGATCAATCTTAAGGGCATATTGGTTGGGAACAGGGTGCTAGATAATTATTATGACAACATGGGGCTCATTGAGTTTTGGTGGGATCATGCATTAATTCCAAATGATCTCTATCACAACATACTTTCTTCTTGTGATTTTCATAAAGCAAAATTGGTTAGAAAAATGTCATCAATTCATGGACACAACCTATGACAATGATCTTTCGGACATTGATCCATACAGCATATACTCCCCTGTTTTCCCAAAGAAATTAGTCAAAAGGAGAGTTGTTGCAAGGAGAGCTACAAATAATCCAAAGAAAAGGCAACAAGAAAGGAAGCAGATTTATGGATTTGATGCATTGGACTATAACATTTCCGAGAACAATTTCTGTACAACGTGAGAAAATGAGGTAAAGCCGCTATCTCTGTGGAGTGAAACGACAGGCAGCGAGAAGCGATCGTTGTTGACCTTACTTTTGTGATTCCCGATCTTGTGTCTCTCGGCATCGAGTACTCTGAAAGACAATTCGAAAGGGGAGAAAAAGAACGGCGTCCAGAAGGAGGGGTAGACTGGTGGACAACGCTCCCTTTTGGGAGTTTTCTGACGGAAAGGGTGGAGCATGTTTGTTTCTGGAAAAAAGATAGAGAAAAGGCGAGAGGAGCGGCATATAGGTGGAAAGGAAGGATTGATAGGGTCTCTCGTGATCATCAAAGGGGAAGCGTGGCCGGAAGGGAACTCGGGGAGGATTGATGAAAATTGAAGGCCAACTTCACGCAATTGGGCAACAACGTTCAAGGTTCTGACAGGAAGGATGATTGCCAGTTTTGTCAGAGAGGAAAGAATGTTTATTTGCCATAGTCTAACAGACAGGAAGATGGAGGAACAATAAAATCTCAGATCCACCATCGAAAGTGTGGGCACCTACGCAATCTTCCGTGGGAATGCATGCACGAGGAGCTTGGAGAACTGTGTAAGCCCTTTGGCAGGGTTGTCAATTCTGAATGCAATGTCGGTTCGAATCGCAATCAAGCTTTTGTCGAGTCAGAGGATTTGAACCAAGCAATATCTATGGTGTCTTACTATGCATCTTCATCAGAACCGGCACTGATCACAGAGGTGGACCGTATGGAAAAGGAATAAAAGATGAATCGATAGAGCACTTGGGGGTGGCGGCGCATGTGTTGGACGGACCCCGCTGATCATCTGAAAGAGAAGATACTGAAGGGAATCAATAGCAGTTAAACGCTCAAGCAATTGGCTTTGCGCTATTGAAAGGATATAGAACATATGCAGAAAAGGCCTGATGGTCTTCCTTCTTCGAACGATCTCTTCTCTATTTTTATGTGTAGGTGCTTCAGACTCTCGGGACGAACAGATTTGCTATTGAATTAGGAGATTTATGGTGACCACCTGTAAGAACTGGAGGGCAAAGCAAGAGATGGGAATTTTCTCGTGCGGGACCAAACTTCAGGCTTCGACATGATTTCGAAGATATTCAGGAATGATCTGGCGGAGTTTTTTTTGGTGGCTTAGCATTGGGGAACTGAGATCACAGAAGAATTGTAGGTTTTAAATTCAAAGTATTATGCAAACAATAAGCATGAATTTCGAAGCGCCATCTATTAGGTCAAGGAGAGTGTTCTTAACGTTGCAGTATCACCACTTCAATCATCCAGTGAACTTGGATGAAGATTTTTCTCCTCCGTGTCCAATAATTATTTCTGAATGTTTTTCAACAGTGAGTGTGTGCTAAGCTTCGTGCAACAAAGGGAAATTGAGTTACGTGCCTTAACATTTAGCAAATGAATAATATGCGCATCAGAGAATTGGTAAAAAGTTCATTATTTTATCGCTTAGATGCAGACGAAGGTGAAGTATGGATTATGAGTTAACTCATCAATTCGTTGTTCAAGGAAGATGACCTAGGAGTTAGAAGGGCACAGTTCGAAAGGCACTGGATATCAGCTGTCATGATACCTACAAAGGAACATTGGAATTATTGAAGCCATTCTTGACGGTGCAAGGTTTTGGAAGCCATATTGCCTTCTAAGCTTTCTCGCAAGAAGACAGACAGCACATAGGGCGGCAAGAATATTTTGACAAAGCTTTCTCTAACAATATGACTGCCGAACGCTAATTCTCTGATGTTTGCGGGTAAGCTCTCTATTTTTTATTATATGCGCTCAGTGGTTTACAGTCTTACAATGAGATCTACGTAATCTCTGATTAATAGTCCGAAACTCTTGCGGATATTATGGTCGAGCGAAAATATAGAATAAATGCTCATAAGCATTCAGAAGTTTAGGAAAATTATATACAATATATAAGCAGTGATTATAAACAAAAGAAAATAAGCACTCTCGCAGATTCTGCTTATATCTCTGTCAACAGCTTCATTGCTAAAAGCTAGTTAATCACTACAAAAGATGTATCTCGCACTCCAAGAGAAAGGAGAGTCCAGTTTCTTTTATTGCAGGGATGATGCAAAGTGTAGTTGTGAAAGCGCCAAGTAGCGGAACTCTGTACATATTAGCTGTGCACATCTGTTCATTGATGAAAGAGGCGCAGTTGGAGTTATTCATTAAAATATTACCTTGAATTAGAGCTTTTGTTGTACTCTGGCATTTAACTATTATCACCATGAACAATAACTATATCGAGCAATTTTTTGAAGATCTCTGAAGATTACTTTGGAAAATACTGAGAAAGTTAACATCAGTGTTGAGGCCATAGTAGTCAATCAACCTTGAATGACATACTGTTTGCAATTTTACATTCATGGACAAATAAATTAAGGTTAAGTCTTCAATCGTGGAGATTTGGCATAGAGCTAGCAACTGAAAGGGCGACGATAGTTTCATCTCTTCATTTCCATAGTTTCTGCATTGATGCTGGTTTCTACTTTGACTCGGAAAAGTAGTGCCATTGATTTACCCTACCAGGATATTGTATATATGGACTGTCGATTATTTGCTTACTGAAAGTTGTTTATGTCTTGACTTAGAGTGTGTAAGTTTCAGTAATAGAAATTGAATATTTTCTCGAAAGTGTGTTGCTCAATGAAACCACATTCTGACACATAAAGTAGCACCCTCTTAATCACCATTCACAATCATTCTGAACTAACGTTAGAGAAGCTCATATGTGGTAATATTTAACAAGTATGGATGCATTCAAATGAAACATAACGAGATCAAAGTTTGTTGGAACATGTCATTGACTTATCGATACATTCATTATTGCGTTATCCCGAGCTCATTTGTTGACAATTATACTTCTATGACATGACATAAAACATTGAATATCTAATATCATTGATAAATAGTTTGGTTATATGTGTTTGAAATTCCTTTTATCCTTGCAATCGAAATTTAAACATACAAGGAAATTGGGTACTAATGTCCTTCTGAGATTGCTTTATCCCACCTGAGCTTGCTCCAAGCACCCTGCGTGCGCTGTATTTTTGGCGGTCGCCCTGATCCACCGACCGTCGCTTTCGCGCCGACATATTGGTGAACCTGACGTGAACAAACGGCATTGCGGCTCAGGTACATCCGACGGGAAACAAATTCCAGGTATTTATATTTGAAATTTTCTGGCTTGCATATAGTTAAAAACAAACATGAATTCTAATGTCGAAAATCTTCTCCATGATATGGAAGCACGATTAATTTCATCTATAGAATTAAAGCTTAAATCCAAATTTGAGTCCTTAAACTCGTTTATTTCAATTTTAACTACAGTAGTATCTGAATTTAATGCGAATCTTAAGTCAATAAATACTCAATTTGATCACGAGTTTAGGAATTTAGAAGGAATTCTTCATTATGAACTATCACATTTGAATGAAAATATGGAAACAATAGCAAAGCATGTAAAGGAAATTTCTTCATTCAAAACTATTGGTGATGAAATTGCAAGTTTAAAAGAGGGCATTGAAAGGTTAAACAATGAAATACACAATAGTGCTACATGTGAATGCAAAGATAGCTATCAAGTACGAGTTCAAAGTAGATCTATGTCTTCTATTGACCAAAACCCTTTACCCGATTATGGAAGAGTTGATCCTAGGGCATTATATCAAAGACCAAAGAGAACTGTAAGATGCTTCTGGTGTGACCAACTACGTCATACTTATAGGAATTGTATGGCCTATGAGAAAGCATGTAGGCAACACTTGGTATTAGAAAATGAACACAAAATCTGTGATTATCATACGAAGGATCCTTTACACTTGAACCTAGGTAGAGGTGGGATGGTAAAATATGTTGAACAAAAACAAGTAAGATCAAGATCAAACAAACAAGTGAAAAAACACTGGAGAGTAAAACGTGAAAATACCACAAAATCTAATGATCAAGACAATAATATGATGGATAACTCACAAGTTGAACTGATGATGCAAGATATTAAGCCAAATGATAAGCAAGAACATGAGAGATCAACTTATGAGAAAATAGGAAAATATGAAAATTTACATAATATTTCAATTGATTCTGATGATCAATCACTTGAAGATGGGAAAATTGAAAAGATGGAAGAACAAGTGAATCTTGAAACCAGCAATCAATCTAATACTAAAGGGAAAATTGAGAGATCTAAACAACTAAGAAATGCAAATGAGAATGCAAACAATGAGACAAGTTTTAATGTAAAAGAACAAGAAGTTTTTGAACACATTATTAAACAAATTACACAAAATATGAATAAATCAACTAAAACCATTAAAAGAAAAAATGAGTTATGTATGCAACAAATTTTTGATGTCTTGTATTAAAAGTAAAGTTATCTACTAACGTGTTTTGAATAGTTATTTTGACAAAACAGGTACAAGAGGCCAAATTGATAAGAGAATATGTTATGATCAAGTTTATGATTGTTTATGAATGTTTTCATCCATGGCTAATATTTATATGGGAGTTACAACCTACTTCCTCATCAAAAAGGTATTTATATGGGAGTTACAACCTACTTCCTCATCAAAAAGGTATGTATATGGGTTTTGTTTTACTTTCTTTCTTTATAAAAGAAAAATTATGAATTTCATTAATGAATCTAATATGGCTTTTCTAATCAATGTTTTGAGTGATTTAATGCAGAGCAAGCAAGAAAGGACGAATTGATGCAAGCTGCAAAATATGACTTAATATTACTTCGGTTTTTTATAGATGGATTATCTAAAAGTGTTTGAATTGATATATTTGGTTTAAATATGCTAATACTTATGTTTTTCACGAGTTTTTTCCAAGATGAATTATTATTATTTTTTTCAGGTTCAAGATGAAGAATGGGAGTTTATTGACAAATAATTTTTCTTCAAAAAGAGATTATGAAAAACCTTTTACTTCCAGTTTTGCACCATTTTGTTTCACTTTGCATTTAAAGTATGCATCAAATTTATGTACAAACACATGTTCAGTTTTTCCCTTAGATGCACGTTCATTTGCACCATTATCAAATTGTAAAATGCATTATGAAATTTGCGAGAAAATTCTAAGTATAGGAGATAGAAAACCTCTTCATCAAAAGCTCTTACCTCTTATGCACCATAATTTTGAAAATGCAGATAAAGTATGCATGTATTAGGGTCACACTACATGACCATGCATTTAGGCACGATCTGATCTATACCCATGCACATATGAGAGACTGTAAGGATGAATGTATAATCACAATGCTATGTATGTGAGTGAGTGCACAAGCCTCGTCATCAGAAGCTATTCTCTTTATTGATTGCACCATTAATTTTATACATGCATTTTCAAAGTGTGCATATAAATAGGGCTAATTACACAGCCCTGCATAAGGCACTTTGATTTTAAAACCCATGCACATATATTATGCTATGAAATTGACTTTATCATTAAGCAGAAAACAGGTCTTTGTTTGGCACATCCTGAGGATGCACAGGTTTGGTGGGGGTGAATGTCGGAGAGATTCTCTCTCCTATGTGGATAATACATTCCTTTATATTCACATATGAATTGTGTGGAACTTATGGATTGCAATATTGAAGGCATGATGCAGCAACAGAAGGATTCACATATTTTTCTCATGGATTGGTTTGAACGATTTCCCGAGTACAAGGGCCCAGAATTTTATATCACGGGTGAAAGCTATGCAGGGCATTATATTCTACAGCTTGCGGAATTGGTATATGAAAAGAACGTTAAGGCAGTAAAGAACCCTGAGATCAATCTTAAGGGCATATTGGTTGGGAACGGGGTGCTGGATAATTATTATGACAACATGGGGCTCATTGAGTTTTGGTGGGATCATGCATTAATTCCAAATGATCTCTATCACAACATACTTTCTTCTTGTGATTTTCATAAAGCAAAATTGGTCAGAAAAATGTAATCAATTCATGGACACAGCCTATGACAATGATATTTCGGACATTGATCCATACAGCATATACTCCCCTGTTTGCCCAAAGAAATTAATCAAAAGGAGAGTTGTTGCGAGGAGAGCTACAAATAATCCAAAGAAAAGGCAACTAGAAAGGAAGCAGATTTATGGATTTGATGCATTGGACTATTACATTTCCCAGAACAATTTCTGTACAACGTGAGAAAATGAGGTAAAGCCGCTATCTCTGTGGAGTGAAACGACAGGCAGCGAGAAGCGATCGTTGTTGACCTTACTTTTGTGATTCCCGATCTTGTGTCTCTCGGCATCGAGTACTCTGAAAGACAATTCGAAAGGGGAGAAAAAGAACGGCGTCCAGAAGGAGGGGTAGACTGGTGGACAACGCTCCCTTTTGGGAGTTTTCTGACGGAAAGGGTGGCGCATGTTTGTTTCTGGAAAAAAGATAGAGAAAAGGCGAGAGGAGCGGCATATAGGTGCAAAGGAAGGACTGATAGGGTCTCTCGTGATCATCAGAGGGGAAGCGTGGCCAGAAGGGAATTCAAGGAGGATTGATGAAAATTGAAGGCCAACTTCACGCAATTGGGCAACAACGTTCAAGGTTCTGACAAGAAGGATGATTGCCAGTTTTGTCAAAGAGGAAAGAATGTTTATTTGCCATAGTCTAACAGACAGGAAGATGGAGGAACAATAAAATCTGAGATCCACCATCGAAAGTGTGGGCACCTACGCAATCTTTCGTGGGAATGCATGCACGAGGAGCTTGGAGAACTGTGTAAGCCCTTTGGCAGGGTTGTCAATTCTGAATGCAATGTCGGTTCGAATCGCAATCAAGCTTTTGTCGAGTCAGAGGATTTGAACCAAGCAATATCCATGGTGTCTTACTATGCATCTTCATCAGAACCGGCACTGATCACAGAGGTGGACCGTATGGGAAAGGAATAAAAGATGAATCGATAGAGCACTTGAGGGTGGCGACGCATGTGTTGGACGGACCCCACTGATCATCTCAAAGAGAAGATACTGAAGGGAATCAATAGCAGTTAAACGCTCAAGCAATTGGCTTTGCGCTGTTGAAAGGATATAGAACATATGCAGAAAAGGCCTGATGGTCTTCCTTCGTCGAACGATCTCTTCTCTATTTTTATGTGTAGGTGCTTCAGAATCTTGGGACGAACAGATTTGCTATTGAATTAGGAGATTTATGGCGACCACCTGTAAGAACTGGAGGGGAAAGCAAGAGATGGGAATTTTCTCGTGCGGGACCAAACTTCAGGCTTCGACATGACTTCGAAGATATTCATGAATGATCTGGCGGAGTTCTTTTTGGTGGCTTAGCATTGGGGAAGTGAGATCACAGAAGAATTGCAGGTTTTAAATTCAAAGTATTATGCAAACAATAAGCATGAATTTCGAAGCGCCATCTATTAGGTCAAGGAGAGTGTTCTAAACGTTGCAGTATCACCACTTCAATCATCCAGTGAACTTGGATGATTTTTCTCCTCCGTGTCCAATAATTATTTCTGAATGTTTTTCAACAGTGAGTGTGTGCTAAGCTTCGTGCAACAAAGGGAAATTGAGTTACGTGCCTTTAACATTTAGCAAATCAATAATATGCGCATCAGAGAATTGGTAAAAAGTTCAGTATTTTATCGCTTAGATGCAGACGAAGGTGAAGTATGGATTATGAGTTAACTCATCAATTAGTTGTTCAAGGAAGATGACCTAGGAGTTAGAAGGGCGCAGTTCGAAAGGCACTGGATATCAGCTGTCATGATACCTACAAAGGAACATTGGAATTATTGAAGCCATTATTGACGGTGCAAGGTTTTGGAAGCCATATTGCCTTCTAAGCTTTCTCGCAAGAAGACAGACAGGACATAGGGCGGCAAGAATATTTCGACAAAGCTTTCTCTAACAATATGACTGTCGAACGCTAATTCTCTGATGTTTACGGGTAAGCTCTCTATTTTTTATTATATGCGCTCAGTGGTTTACAGTCTTACCATGAGATCTACGAAATCTCTGATTAATAGTCCGAACCTCTTGCGGATATTATGGTCGAGCGGAAATATAGAATAAATGCTCATAAGCATTCAGAAGTTCAGGAAAATTATATACAATATATAAGCAGTGATTATAAACAAAAGAAAATAAGCACTCTCGCAGATTTTGCTTATATCTCTGTCAACAGATTCGTTGCTAAAAGCTAGTTAATCACTACAAAAGATGTATCTCGCACTCCAAGAGAAAGGAGAGTCCAGTTTCTTTTATTGCAGGGATGATGCAAAGTCTAGTTGTGAAAGCGCCAAGTAGCGGAACTCTGTAGATATTAGCTGTGCACATCTGTTCATTGATGAAAGAGGCGCAGTTGGAGTTAAAAGTTCATTAAAATATTATCTTGAATTAGAGCTTTTGTTGTACTCTGGCATTTAACTATTATCACCATGAGCAATAACTATATCGAGCAATTTTTTAAAGATCTCTGAAGATTACTTTGGAAAATACTGAGAAAGTTAACATCAGTGTTGAGGCCATAGTAGTCAATCAACCTTGAATGACATACTGTTTGGAATTTTACATTCATGGACAAATAAATTAAGGTTAAGTCTTCAATCGTGGAGATTTGGCATAGAGCTAGCAACCGACAGGGCGACGATAGTTTCATCTCTTCATTTCCTTAGTTTCTGCATTGATGCTTGTTTCTACTTTGACTCGGAAAAGTAGTGCCATTCATTTACCCTGCCAGGATGTTGTATATATGGACTGTCGATTATTTGCTTACTGAAAGTTGTTTATGTTTTGACTTAGAGTGTGTAAGTTTCAGTAATAGAAATTGAATATTTTTTCGAAAGTGTGTTGCTCAATGGAACCACATTCTGACACATAAAGTAGCAACCTCTTAATCACCATTCACAATCATTCTGAATTAACGTTAGAGAAGCTCATATGTGGTAATATTTAACAAGTATGGATGCATTTAAATGAAACATAACGAGATCAAAGTTTGTTGGAACATGTCATTGACTTATCGATACATTCATTATTGCGTTATCCCGAGCTCATTTGTTGACAATTATACTTCTATGACATGACATAAAACATTGAATATCTAATATCATTGATAAATAGTTTGGTTATATGTGTTTGAAATTCCTTTTATCCTTGCAATCGAAATTTAAACATACAAGGAAATTGGGTACTAATGTCCTTCTGAGATTGCTTTATCCCACCTGAGCTTGCTCCAAGCGCCCTGCGTGCGCTGTACTTTTGGCGGTCGCCCTGATCCACTGACCGTCGCTTTCGCACCGACATATTGGTGAACCTGACGTGAACAAACGGCATTGCGGCTCAGGTACATCCGACGGGAAACAAATTCCACGTATTTACATTTGAAATTTTCTGGCTTGCATATAGTTAAAAACAAACATGAATTCTAATGTCGAAAATCTTCTCCATGATATGGAAGCACGATTAATTTCATCTATAGAATTAAAGCTTAAATCCAAATTTGAGTCCTTAAACTCGTTTATTTCAATTTTAACTACAGTAGTATCTGAATTTAATGTGAATCTTAAGTCAATAAATACTCAATTTGATCACGAGTTTAGGAATTTAGAAGGAATTCTTCATTATGAAATATCACATTTGAATGAAAATATGGAAACAATAGCAAAGCATGTAAAGGAAATTTCTTCATTCAAAACTATTGGTGATGAAATTGCAAGTTTAAAAGAGGGCATTGAAAGGTTAAACAATGAAATACACGATAGTGCTACATGTGAATGCAAAGATAGCTATCAAGTACGCGTTCAAAGTAGATCTATGTCTTCTATTGACCAAAACCCTTTACCCGATTATGGAAGAGTTGATCCTAGGGCATTATATCAAAGACCAAAGAGAACTATAAGATGCTTCTGGTGTGACCAACTACGTCATACTTATAGGAATTGTATGGCCTATGAGAAAGCATGTAGGCAACACTTGGTATTAGAAAATGAACACAAAATCTGTGATTATCATACGAAGGATCCTTTACACTTGAACCTAGGTAGAGATGGGATGGTAAAATATGTTGAACAAAAACAAGTAAGATCAAGATCAAACAAACAAGTGAAAAAACACTGGAGAGTAAAACGTGAAAATACCACAAAATCTAATGATCAAGACAATAATATGATGGATAACACACAAGTTGAACTGATGATGCAAGATATTAAGCCAAATGATAAGCAAGAACATGAGAGATCAACTTATGAGAAAATAGGAAAATATGAAAATTTACATAATATTTCAATTGATTCTGATGATCAATCACTTGAAGATGGGAAAATTGAAAAGATGGAAGAACAAGTGAATCTTGAAACCAGCAATCAATCTAATACTAAAGGGAAAATTGAGAGATCTAAACAACTAAGAAATGCAAATTAGAATGCAAACAATGAGACAAGTTTTAATGTAAAAGAACAAGAAGTTTTTGAAAACATTATTAAACAAATTACACAAAATATGAATAAATCAACTAAAACCATTAAAAGGAAAAATGAGTTATGTATGCAAGAAATTTTTGATGTCTTGTATTAAAAGTAAAGTTATCTACTAACGTGTTTTGAATAGTTATTTTGACAAAATAGGTACAAGAGGCCAAATTGATAAGAGAATATGTTATGATCAAGTTTATGATTGTTTATGAATGTTTTCATCCATGGCTAATATTCATATGGGAGTTACAACCTACTTCCTCATCAAAAAGGTATTTTTTATGGGAGTTACAACCTACTTCCTCATCAAAAAGGTATGTATATGGGTTTTGTTTTACTTTCTTTCTTTATAAAAGAAAAATTATGAATTTCATTAATGAATCAAATATGGCTTTTCTAATCAATGTTTTGAGTGATTTAATGCAGAGCAAGCAAGAAAGGACGAATTGATGGAAGCTCCAAAATATTACTTCGGTTTTTTATAGATGGATTATCTAAAAGTTTTTGAATTGATATATTTGGTTTAAATATGCTAATACTTATGTTTTTCACGAGTTTTTTCCAAGATGAATTATTATTTTTTTTAAGGTTCAAGATGAAGAATGGGAGTTTATTGACAAATAATTTTTCTTCAAAAAGAGATTATGAAAAACCTTTTACTTCCAGTTTTGCACCATTTTGTTTCACTTTGCATTTAAAGTATGCATCAAATTTATGTACAAACACATGTTCAGTTTTTCCCTTAGATGCACGTTCATTTGCACCATTATCAAATTGTAAAATGCATTATGAAATTTGCGAGAAAATTCTAAGTATAGGAGATACAAAACCTCTTCATCAAAAGCTCTTACCTCTTATGCACCATAATTTTTAAATTGCACATAAAGTATGCATGTATTAGGGTCACACTACATGACCATGCATTTAGGCACGATCTGATCTATACCCATGCACATATGAGAGACTGTAAGGATGAATGTATAATCACATTGCTATGTATGTGAGTGAGTGCACAAGCCTCGTCATCAGAAGCTATTCTCTTTATTGATTGCACCATTAATTTTATACATGCATTTTCAAAGTGTGCATATAAATAGGGCTAATTACACAGCCTTGCATAAGGCACTTTGATTTTAAAACCCATCCACATATATTATGCTATGAAATTGACTTTATCATTAAGCAGAAAACAGGTCTTTGTTTGGCACATCCGGAGGATGCACAGGTTTGGTGGGGGTGAATGTCGGAGAGATTCTCTCTCCTATGTGGATATTACATTCCTTTCTATTTACATATGAATTGTGTGGAACTTATGGATTGGAATATTGAAGGCATGATGCAGCAACAGAAGGATTCACATATTTTTCTCATGGATTGGTTTGAACGATTTCCCCAGTACAAGGGCCGAGAATTTTATATCACGGGTGAAAGCTATGCAGGGCATTATATTCTACAGCTTGCGGAATTGGTATATGAAAAGAACGTTAAGGCAGTAAAGAACCCTGAGATCAATCTTAAGGGCATATTGGTTGGGAACGGGGTGCTGGATAATTATTATGACAACATGGGGCTCATTGAGTTTTGGTGGGATCATGCATTAATTCCAAATGATCTCTATCACAACATACTTTCTTCTTGTGATTTTCATAAAGCAAAATTGGTCAGAAAAATGTAATCAATTCATGGACACAGCCTATGACAATGATCTTTCGGACATTAATCCATACAGCACATACTCCCCTGTTTGGCCAAAGAAATTAATCAAAAGGAGAGTTGTTGCGAGGAGAGCTACAAATAATCCAAAGAAAAGGCAACTAGAAAGGAAGCAGATTTATGGATTTGATGCATTGGACTATTACATTTCCCAGAACAATTTCTGTACAACGTGAGAAAATGAGGTAAAGCCGCTATCTCTGTGGAGTGAAACGACAGGCAGCGAGAAGCGATCGTTGTTGACCTTACTTTTGTGATTCCCGATCTTGTGTCTCTCGGCATCGAGTACTCTGAAAGACAATTCGAAAGGGGAGAAAAAGAATGGCATCCAGAAGGAGGGGTAGACTGGTGGACAACGCTCCCTTTTGGGAGTTTTCTGATGGAAAGGGTGGCGCATGTTTGTTTCTGGAAAAAAGATAGAGAAATGGCGAGAGGAGCGGCATATAGGTGGAAAGGAAGGACTGATAGGGTCTCTCGTGATCATCAGAGGGGAAGCGTGGCCGGAAGGGAATTCGGGGAGGATTGATGAAAATTGAAGGCCAACTTCACGCAATTGGGCAACAACGTTCAAGGTTCTGACAGGAAGGATGATCGCCAGTTTTGTCAGAGAGGAAAGAATGTTTATTTGCCATAGTCTAACAGACAGGAAGATGGAGGAACAATAAAATCTCAGATCCACCATCGAAAGTGTGGGCACCTACGCAATCTTCCGTGGGAATTCATGCACGAGGAGCTTGGAGAACTGTGTAAGCCCTTTGGTAGGGTTGTCAATTCTGAATGCAATGTCGGTGAATCGCGATCAAGCTTTTGTCGAGTCAGAGGATTTGAACCAAGCAATATCCATGGTGTCTTACTATGCATCTTCATCAGAACCAGCACTGATCACAGAGGTGGACCGTATGGAAAAGGAATAAAAGATGAATCAATAGAGCACTTGGGGGTGGCGGCGCATGTGTTGGACCCCGCTGATCATCTGAAAGAGAAGATACTGAAGGGAATCAATAGCAGTTAAACGCTCAAGCAATTGGCTTTGCGCTGTTTAAAGGAGATAGAACATATGCAGAAAAGGCCTGATGGTCTTCCTTCTTCGAACGATCTCCTCTCTATTTTTATGTGTAGGTGCTTCAGACTCTCGGGACGAACAGATTTGCTATTGAATTAGGAGATTTATGGCGACCACCTGTAAGAACTGGAGGGCAAAGCAAGAGATGGGAATTTTCTCGTGCGGGACAAAACTTCAGGCTTCGACATGACTTCGAAGATATTCAGGAATGATCTGGCGGAGTTTTTTTTGGTGGCTTAGCATTGGGGAAGTGAGATCACAGAAGAATTGCAGGTTTTAAATTCAAAGTATTATGCAAACAATAAGCATGAATTTCGAAGCGCCATCTATTAGGTCAAGGAGAGTGTTCTAATTGTTGCAGTATCACCACTTCAATCATCCAGTGAACTCGGATGCAGATTTTTCTCCTCCGTGTCCAATAATTATTTCTGAATGTTTTTCAACAGTGAGTGTGTGCTAAGCTTCGTGCAACAAAGGAAAATTGAGTTACGTGCCTTAACATTTAGCACATCAAATAATATGCGCATCAGAGAATTGGATAAAAGTTCAGTATTTTATCGCTTAGATGCAGACGAAGGTGAAGTATGGATTATGAGTTAACTCATCAATTAGTTGTTCAAGGAAGATGACCTAGGAGTTAGAAGGGCGCAGTTCGAAAGGCACTGGATATCAGCTGTCATGATACCTACAAAGGAACATTGGAATTATTCAAGCCATTCTTGACGGTGCAAGGTTTTGGAAGCCATATTGCCTTCTAAGGTTTCTCGCAAGAAGACAGAGAGGACATAGGGCGGCAAGAATATTTCGACAAAGCTTTCTCTAAAAATATGACTGCTCAATGCTAATTCTCTGATGTTTGCGGGTAAGCTCTCTATTTTTTATTATATGCGCTCAGTGGTTTACAGTCTTACCATGAGATCTACGAAATCTCTGATTAATAGTCCGAAACTCTTGCGGATATTATGGTCGAGCGGAAATATAGAATAAATGCTCATAAGCATTCAGAAGTTCAGGAAAATTATATACAATATATAAGCAGTGATTATAAACAAAAGAAAATAAGCACTCTCGCAGATTCTGCTTATATCTCTGTCAACAGCTTCGTTGCTAAAAGCTAGTTAATCACTACAAAAGATGTATCTCGCACTCCAAGAGAAAGGAGAGTCCAGTTTCTTTTATTGCAAGGATGATGCAAAGTGTAGTTGTGAAAGCGCCAAGTAGCGGAACTCTGTAGATATTAGCTGTGCACATCTGTTCATTGATGAAAGAGGCGCAGTTGGAGTTAAAAGTTCATTAAAATATTATCTTGAATTAGAGCTTTTGTTGTACTCTGGCATTTAACTATTATCACCATGAACAATAACTATATCGAGCAATTTTTTGAAGATCTCTGAAGATTACTTTGGAAAATACTAAGAAAGTTAACATCAGTGTTGAGGCCATAGTAGTCAATCAACCTTGAATGACATACTATTTGCAATTTTACATTCATGGACAAATAAACTAAGGTTAAGTCTTCAATCGTGGAGATTTGGCATAGAGCTAGCAACCGATAGGGCGACGATAGTTTCATCTCTTCATTTCCTTAGTTTCTGCAGTGATGCTTGTTTCTACTTTGACTCGGAAAAGTAGTGCCATTGATTTACCCTGCCAGGATATTGTATATATGGACTGTCGATTATTTGCTTACTGAAAGTTGTTTATGTCTTGACTTAGAGTGTGTAAGTTTCAGTAATAGAAATTGAATATTTTTCCGAAAGTGTGTTGCTCAATGAAACCACATTCTGACACATAAAGTAGCACCCTCTTAATCACCATTCACAATCATTCTGAATTAGCGTTAGAGAAGCTCATATGTGGTAATATTTAACAAGTATGGATGCATTCAAATGAAACATAACGAGATCAAAGTTTGTTGGAACATGTCATTGACTTATCGATACATTCATTATTGCGTTATCCCGAGCTCATTTGTTGACAATTATACTTCTATGACATGACATAAAACATTGAATATCTAATATCATTGATAAATAGTTTGGTTATATGTGTTTGAAATTCCTTTTATCCTTGCAATCGAAATTTAAACATACAAGGAAATTGGGTACTAATGTCCTTCTGAGATTGCTTTATCCCACCTGAGCTTGCTCCAAGCGCCCTGCGTGCGCTGTATTTTTGGCGGTCGCCCTGATCCACTGACCGTCGCTGTCGCGCCGACACCGTTAGCCTTGCTCTTCCGCATGCTCCATAGATTGCTATCCACATCATTGCATCCTTGACAGTGAACTTGTGAATGCTGGTCTGAGGAACATTTGGAGAAGACTAGTAACCCCCCATGACTCTAGATTACAGAAGACGTGCCCCCTTCCGCTACACTCACTACAATGCTTTCTTTATGTGTCGCACTGGAGCACGGGACAGCTTACTTGCGCACTTTATGAGATTTTTATCGATCATAGGACAGGAAAGATAAAAATGGTGCTAATAATGCCTAGTGAAGAAGGTAATAGTGCTTAGAAGCACTCTTATTAAAGGAATGTGGGAGGGAGGTATAGATTAAGAGAGGAAAACATACTAATGATGAAGATAACAAAAACATAACTCAAAAGGAAAGTTAACCTATGCTCTGATACTTGTGTGGAGTGAAGGGAGGCCTTGCTTATATGGAGTTTGGGGGAATTCCCTTGCATGTGGGATAAGTAAACTTGCATGAGAATGAAACTAGCTTTGGACAAAAGGGTGAAGCATGGAACTCTCAACACGAATCATCGACATGCACAATAGCGAAAGGTACTGAACTTATATTTTTTTCTGGTGTCAAAAACATATGTCTACTTCTTAATTGAGACGTCAATTAGATTACTATACATTTATTCAAAGTGAAATTATGCAAGAGGAAAATTTGAACAAGTTGCTTTAACTTTTTTCCATCAATCTAAAATTGTTTGGAGTTTCAATCCCCCCATTTAAAATCGTTAGTCATAATTGTCAATGTGTGCATAACAACCTAGCTTTTGTAGTTGCAAGGTGATTGTTAAAAGAAAAATCAATGGAAACTATGGTAAATCACAAATATCTTTCATATCTTCATCCATTGGTGTCAATATTCTGCCCACAGAATGCCTTCGTTCATAAAAAATGTTATTATGAAAGTATTATTGTAATTAATACACACATAGCATATGATCTCATTACATAAATTTGTAATTAACGTTTTCCAACAAACTTTAAAATTACCCTTACAAGTCTCATCGCCAGCGGAGTGCTTCTGCCATGGCAGCTGGACGTAAGAACGAAGCATAAAAAGGCCTTCATTCTCCTTCCTCTTGGGCTAGCCATCCTCCTTCATCACTGCTCCCGTTCTTGAACCTTCTAGTGGAGGAGCTTGCTGCTGTGATTTTTGGATGTGACCATGCGACTTACAATGAATGCGTCACACAGCTTCTGTTTGGTATACTTTATCTATCCTCTTATTTTCTATCACAAATATACGTCTCTCCCTTTAAACCATAATGCATCATATCATGGTTTGGATTTCTCATTTTGAGATTCCACTATGCTTTTGATAGTATGTTTTTCCACGTCCTAGTCATATGGACACCATCTCCTTCTGTGCCCTTATTTCTCTCTCTCTCTCTTTCTCTCTCTCTCTCTCTCTCTCTCTCTCTCTCTCTCTCTCTCTCTCTCTCTCTCTCTCTCTCTCTCTCTCTCTCTCTCCCCTCCCTCCACATATTATTGCATGTTCATGTGTGTGCATGTTTTTGGTATGGCTTTCGTGCGAACGTAGAGAAGAGGTGAATTATTCATAGGAGAAAATCCTATTTGAGTTAATTCATGTGGAGACAGATAAGCTTATATCTCTTTTCATGAGAAACTCGTTGAGTGTCAATCGACAGGTTGTGGGTTTACAATGTGAGTCCATCAGCAAAGGAGAAGCATATACAAGGGAGCTTTACCAGCCAATTATGTGAATTATTAACACGACAAAATCCTATTTGAGTTAAATCATGTGCAAACAGATAAGCTTATATCTCTTTTCATTAAAAACTCGTTGAGTGTCAGTAGACATGTTGTGGGTTTACAATGTGGGTCCATGTCAGGGGACAAAGGAGAAGATGTTGATGGTTGTAGGCTCGAATAGTAGCTTGATCATTAGCTTTTGTGCATGTCGAGGCCTTCGAGTTTCTCATATCAGCTATGTAAAGAATGTCCGACTAGGGATGCCACTATTTTTGTTTAATTACATCGATAAAAAGTTGCATGGTATTTTTGAGGCAACCAGCTATGGAGAGATGAACTTCAATCCTTATGCATGGACTAATGGGAAGTAGAAGACACAACTTCCAGCTCAGGTTCTTTGCTTAGATTTAATAATCGCTGATATTTCATTAGGTCACTCTCTGAGGCGTAATGAGGTTTTGTTTACATGTAGGCACGCGTACGGGTGAGATGTCAGTGTACACCATTGACAGAAAGCATATAAAAGGGAGCATTAGCAACAAATTATGTGAATTAGTGACATGAGAAAATCCTATTTGAGTTAATTCATGTGCAAACTGATAAGCTTATATCTCTTTTCATGAGAAACTCGTTGAGTGTCAATAGAGATGTTGTGGGTTTACAATGTGGGTCCATGAACAAAGGATAAGCATTAGCAGCAAATTATGTGATTTATTCACAGGAGAAAATCCTATTTGAGTTAAATCATGTGCAGACAGATAAGCTTATATCTCTTTTCATGAGAAACTCGATGAGTGTCAGTAGACAGGTTGTGGGTTTACAACGTGGGTCCATCTCAGGTGACAGACGAGAAGGTGTTGACGGTTGCAGGCTCGAACAGTAGCTTGATCATTAGCTTTTGTGCATGTCCACGCCTTCAAGCTTCTCATATCAGCTATGTAAAGAATGTCCGACTAGGGATGCCACTATTTTTGTTTAATTACATTGATAAAAAGTTGCATGGTATTTTTGAGGTAGAGAGCTATGGAGAGATGAACATCAATCCATATGCCTGGATTGATGGGAAGTGGAAGACACAGTTTCCAGCTCAAGTTCTTTGCTTAGATTTAATAATCTCTGATATTACATTAGGTCACTTTCTGAGGCATAATGAGGTTTTGTGTACATGTAGGCACGTGTACGGGTGAGATGTCAGTGTGCACCATTGACAGAAAGCATAAACAAGGGAGCATTAGCAGCAAATTATGTGAATTATTCACAGGAGAAAATCCTATTTGAGTTAATTCATGTGCAGACAGATAAGCTTATATCTCTTTTCACAAGAAACTTGTTGAGTGTTAGTAGAGAGATTGTGGGTTTACAACGTGGGTCCATCAACAAAGGAGAAGCATATACAAGGGAAAATTAGCAGCGAATTATGTGAATTATTCACTAGAGAAAATCCTATTTGAGTTAAATCATGTGCAGATAGATAAGCTTATATCTCTTTTCATGAGAAACTCGTTGAGTGTCAGTAGAGAGGTTGTGGGTTTACAACATGGGTCCATCAACAAAGGAGAAGCATATACAAGGGAGCATGGGAAGTAGAAGACACAGTTTCCAGCTCAGGTTCTTTGCTTAGATTTAATAATATCTGATATTACATTAGATCACTTTTTGAGGCGTAATGAGGTTTTCTTTACATGTAGGCACCTGTACGGGTGAGATGTCAGCGTGCAACATTGACAGAAAGCATATACAAGGGAGCATTAGCAGCGAATTATGTGAATTATTCACAGGAGAAAATCCTATTTGAGTTAATTCATGTGCGAATAGATAAACTTATATCTCTTTTCATGAGAAACTCATTGAGTGTCAGTAGACAGGTTGTGGGTTTACAACGTGGGTCCATAAACAAAGGAGAAGCATATACAAGGGAGCATTAGCACCGAATTATGTGAATTATTCACAAGAGAAAATCCTATTTGAGTTAAATCATGTGCAGACAGATAAGCTTATATCTCTTTTCATGAGAAACTTGTTGAGTGTCAGTAGACAAGTTGTGGGTTTACAACGTGGGTCCATCAACAAAGGAGAAGCATAAACAAGGGAGCATTAGCAGCGAATTATGTGAATTATTCATAGGAGAAAAGCATATTTGAATTAAATCATTTGCAGACAGATAATCTTATATCTCTTTTCATGAGAAACTCGTTGAGTGTCAGTAGACAAGTTGTGGGTTTACAACGTGGGTCCATGTCAGGGGACAAAGGAGAAGATGTTGACCATTGCAGGCTCAAACAATAGCTTGATCATTAGCTTTTATGCATGTCCAGGCCTTCGAGCTTCTCATATCAGCTATGTAAAGAATGTCCGACTAGGGATGCCACTGTTTTTGTTTAATTACATTGATAAAAAGTTGCATGGTAGTTTTGAGGCAGACAGCTATGGGGAGATGAACATCAATTCATATGCCTGGACTGATGAGAAGCAGAACACACAGTTTCCAACTCAAGTTCTTTGCTTAGATTTAATAATCTCTGATATTACATTAGTTCACTATCTGAGGCGTAATGAGGTTTTGTTTACATGTAGACACGCGTACGGGTGAGATGTGAGTGTGCACCATTGATAGAAAGAATATACAAGGGAGCATTAGCAGCAAATTATGTGAATTATTCACAGGAGAAAATCCTATTTGAGTTAAATCATGTGTAGACTGTAAACCTAAGCATGCACACTGTTGTATCAAGTTTGACAATGATCCTTTGCTTCCAGCCCTTATCATTGCCATCATGGAATGGGATGGACAGCTATGCCTCTCAGCAATGGTTGGTATTTCCCCAAGAACACGTTGAAATTCACAAATTGCTGATCTTCTAGCACTGATTTCTTCAACTAAGCTAAGAAAATTTTCTTGGTAACCATACTCAAGGATATCACTATGACATGGATTGATAAATGTTCTTGGAATGAGTTCGTCTGTTCCTAAAAGGACTAATCGGATCTGCCTTTCCAAAGTGAGAACTCTCTAAGAAGACAATCTACCATCATCTACAACAATATGAACTTCTTCAAGAGGTTTTTTATATGTTCTGATTTCATCTATTAAGTACATGTCTTTCAAGCCAACACTGAACCCGGTTTGGAGAAGCCATTCATGTAGAACATTTTGAAGGCATGCTAGGAATTGAAGAGGAGTTTCAGTCCCTATTTTATAGCAAAGAATTGGGACAATTCCGGTATGGCAATCTGTTAACCATTTATTGCCAACAAGACACTGCATTATCTCACTCTCATGCACAACTACGCTGCCTAAATATGTGTACTCTACACCAGGGGGAAAGGTCATATTTAAGACCTGTATCCTTGTGTGAATGCATGTGTATGTGTGTGCATGCATCATTATGTGTGTATGTGTGTATGCATCTGTATGTGTGTATGCATGTGTATGTGTGTGAATGCATCATTATGTGTGTATGTGTCTATGTGTGTATGTGTCTATGTGTGTATGTGTGTATGTGTGTATGTGTGTATGTGTGTGTATATGTGTGTGTATGTGTGTGCACTTCTATGTGTATGTGTGTGTGTCTATGAGTGTATATGTGTGTGTATGTGTGTGCAATTCTATGTGTATGTGTGTATGTGTGTGCACTTCTATGTGTATGTGTGTATGTGTATATGTGTGTGTATGTGTGTGCACTTCTATGTGTATGTGTGTGTATCTGTTTATGTGTGTGTATGTGTCTATGTCTGTGTATGTGTCTATGTGTGTATGTGTATGCATGTATTTATGCATATGTGTGTGTATGTGTGTGTATGCTTTATGTATACATATGTGTGTGTGTGCATTATGTATGTGTATGTATGCATGTGCATTATGTATGCATATGCATTATGTATGTGTATGCATGCATGTGCATTATGTATGCATATGTGTGTGTATGCATGGCAGTATGTATGTATGTATGCATATGCATATGCATGATGTATGCATATGTATGCATGTATGTGTATGTGTGTGCATGCCTCTCTTGTGTGTGTGTATGCATATATATGTGTGTATGTGTGTGTATGTATGTGTGTATGTGTGTGTATGTGTGTGTATGTGTGTGTATGTGTGTATGTTTGTGTATGTGTATGTGTATATGTGTGTGCATG